>CM037934.1:14319637-14382137 GCA_021346845.1 Apeltes quadracus | reverse complement strand
TTTTTTCCAGCAATGTAGTCGATTTTTTATTGAGCTTCTGCACTGAGAACAAAGGCATAAACCGAACACGTTGAGGATAACTGAAACTTTATTGATCCAACCTTCCAGCCCAGGCGCCCTGATTCTTTCCTTACCTTTCACAATAAAAGCCTGAGCTGTAAACACTGCGCGGCTGTTTACCAGAGACAACTCAATCTCACTCATTAGCATTTTGCCGGTGTACCTCAGACAGGCTGCAAGTTTTTATACATTCCCAGGTGAGCATTTAGCATTTATTTGTGATGATTCTTAAATCGGGAGAAAAACTGCTTTAAGGCAGGGGGGAGGCAGAGTTGCTGGATGGGTTGAACAAACAAAGTTGGTGAAACGTTGGGTTGTTCTTGGGTTATCTGAGCTGAATCTGTAGCTGGAGTTACTTAACAGACATATTGATTATATAAAACATCATCTTTATAAGCCCAACTGAAATGTGTTGCTTACTGGTGGAGACCAAAAACAGAGCAACAAGATACAGGTTAGTGCAGGTTGAAGGCGTAAACCCCAAATCAGCCCTCATAAATATACGAGATCACACGCACAGGCCTGCACACACAAACACACACACACACACATGCACACACACACACGCCTGGCTAAAGTCGCTACCGCTGCTTTCTTTGACCACACAAACAGACCAGCCGAAAGCCTGTACAATCTCTGCGTGTCTTTGGATTTGTGTGTGAGTGTGTGTGTCTCTATGTGTGTAGACAACAACAATAACAACAACAAAGCCTCGCTATTGCTTGCCTGCCGTCTAAGCCGAGGATTTACTACACAAACACACACACACACACACAAACACACACACACACACACGCTCAGCTTCCTGTTTTACTGCGGTCTGTTCTTTTGCTTCCAGTCACTAGTTGATTTAATGTTATAAAATGTTTATAATGCCGCTTCAACACATGAAGCTTGTCGACCTGATTAGTACGATGATATCACAACGGATACAAACAATTGACCAAACTTTATTTTGGAGAATTCTCCAACAACCTGAGAAAGTTACTGAGCATTTCAAAAAAAGAGAAAATAATCAATAAAAAAGTTGTGTATCGGAAATAAACTAAATGTGACATTATCTCCTGTGCTTCTGTTTCTGCGCTGCAGCCTTCCTGGCTCTGCGTCTGGAGGGTTGCAGGAGGGCAAAGTGCAGCAGTTCGCCGCCCATGCATGCAGCCGAGGGGAAGGCGCTCGACGGCAGCCATCTTTACGCGTCTTATCTCCCTCCCATACGCCCCCCTGCAGGCCAGGCTCAGCCCCGCTGTAATTGACTTTCTCCCACTGAGCCCGGTGGAGGCTCCAGGCTCAGAGCTGCACTGAAAAACCTATTACACACTGCTGCACACCTACACACTGCAGACCTATGGAGAGAGGGAGGGGGGAGGAGAGGGGGGTCTCAGCCAGAGAAGTCGACATTGCGTGTCTGTTGGTTCAGATCCAATCCGGTAGGAACGACTGAAATCTGACTAACCAGCTCAGGTTGGTAGGCGGGTATGTGTGTGTGTGTGTGTGTGTGTGTGTGTGAGAAGGTGTCAATGGGATCAGACCAAAACCAGTATTTCCAGAAGCCCAAGTGTTAAAGGGTTCTGGAGGGTGAGAGGCAGCAGAGGTCCAGGGAAGAGGGCCGGTCCCCGTGTCGGGCTAACGAGTTCCTTTTATTCATACTTTATGTTTCTTGAACGCAGCGGAAGTGCTCGGAGAGACACGAGGACATAAATGAGGTGTATAAATCAATGCATGTGTCCTCACTGCCTTGGTTCGTACCCCCAGTTTGTGCTCAACAGCCTGCAAAGATTGTCTGCTTTAAATCTGCAGGTTTCTTTGCTTTGAAACTTGTGAAGACATTTACTCGCTCACGAACAAACTTTAGTTTTACTTGTTGCTCAAACTCACTGAGCAAAACATGGAGGAGGAAGTTGGAGGACTTGAGAACAAAGAAGGCAGAAGATGGATGGAGGGTTAAAATATGACGGAGAAGAGGCGAAACGAGGTAAAGACCAGAGTGTGTGAGGGGAAAAGATGGAAGGAAAATGGTGGGAAACGGTTTGTAATCTTCCCGCTATGGTTCTTTATAATGAACCCGTCAATCATTCAGGTGAGAAAACTCATTCTCTGCCGTGCGGCCATCATTTTGTCCCCTCGTACTAGAAAGTCAAGTCACTGAAATGTTACTTTAAAGCTGATTAATCTCCAGTATTCATTATTCAAAATGATAATAATAATCTTAAATCTTTATAATAATAATCTAATAATCTTTACTGACGGAGTTAATCCAGAGAGAAGTAGAGTCATTTCCTCATAGAGGTCTATGGGAGCAGAGGAGTCGCCCCCTGCTGGTCACTGCACAGAATGCAGCTTTAACACGCTGTCTAATCGGCTTCACTCTGCAGAACCGGAGGTCACTGACTGTTTGGATCATCTACCTCCTTTTATTATTACACAGACCTCATGGCTTCATCACATGACCTATGCTCTGCTACACTGATCTGAGCCTGGTCCGTGAGGTCGGGACTTGATATGGTGAAGAGGAACTCCAAACAATGTTTTTTAGTCGTTTCTTTAATCTGGGATTTGGTCAATGGACGCTGCAGACGCTGACTCACACGGGAGGCGTTTCCTTAACGAAGTAAAGATTGAAAATGTACTTATGGGCCTCCGAACACACGAGTGATGATAATCATAAAGTTACAGTCTAAATTAGAGTCTGACTGCTTTGTTACACGCAGCCGAACAAAGGAAATTACACACTGATGCATTTCGAACCCTGTGGAGACTTTAGTCTGAGTGTGTGTCCGAGAGAGTGCGTGTGTGTGTGTGTGTGTGTGTGTGTGCGTGCGTGTGTGTGTGTGCGTGTGTGTGTTTGTGTGTGAGATCTGGTCGGCAGGGTGGAAAATCAAAACATCACCCAGAGACTGACTGCAGGGCCAACACACACACACGCGCACACACACGCACGCCCACTGTTCCTCTTTCTGGAATTAATTCAGAAAGAGGAACAGTGAATGTGAGAGAGAGAGAGAGAGAGAGAGAGAGAGAGAGAGAGAGAGAGGATGCATTGCCCTCCTTGGGGAGCGTGCATGCGCGCACCCTGCAGCTGGCTCTCCGTCGGGCGCGTCGCCGGGATTTGCGTGCGCGAACCTGAGGAATAATGAATAAATAAATAAATAAATAAAAGCGGGAAAAGGAAGAAGAGGAAGTAAGGAGGGGGGGAGGGAGGGGGAGGTAAACCCGCCGTGTTCTCCCTCTTCTCCTGCTGCAGTGTCTGATTCTCCCTCCACCATCTCATCCTCCTCTTCCTCCTGTCTGTCTGCCCTCCCCTTCCTCCTCCTCTTCCTCCTCCCACCGCCTCCATCCAGTGGAGGCACGGCGACAAAAGAGAGAGAGAGGGAGAGAGAGGGAGAGAGGGAAGGAGGCTGCAGACTTTCCGGCAGAGAGGAAGAGGAGAGGAGGAAGAAGAGACAGAGGCAGCGGACTCTCCATCTTCGCCATTCCAGTACGTGCTCCGCTTTCCCTTTCTGCCTGTGACGTGTCAGCAGCGTGTCGCGTGTCGCGTGTCGCGTGTCGCGTGTCTCTGCGCTGCGGTCACCTCTGGCAGCTCGCGGGCTTCAGTCCGCTGTGTTGTTATAAATACGCGGGACGTCGTGTGCTGTTATTCTCACCTCATCGCATCTGACGCGTCGTAATACGCGTCGGCTCCTGATGCCGTTTGGATCAAGCTGTCTTTGTCTTGTAGTTTAATATTCATCATTCCACGTTCCTTCAGTGATCCTCCGTCGTGACCTTATGACACCTTTAGATTGCGTTTGTGCTCATGTTGCACACACGTTATATGCTTCTTGCTCCATAATATCTTCTGATGTGTCCGTAATGTTTCCACAGGGAGCCGTGGAGCTGTGTGCTTCAGTGTAGTGCAGCTTAAGCTTAATCTTTTCATTAAGTTCAAACATTTATTACATAGATGGAGCTTTTATTGTCATCGTCTAAAGAACATCAATTCTAGTAATCTAATTAATGTGTTTGAATCTTACGATTGTGTTGTTGGCGAAGCACAACTTTATCGTCTACAAGTACAATACATAACGTGATAAAATACCTTTATTCATATTTGTTTTATTAGTGGTAGGAAACGACACAATGCCAAACATTATTTTAATAAAATCAAAAGAGGAATCTAAAAATAAATCAGCGACAAAAAAAACAACCATTAAAGATTTTAAAATTAAATATTTTATTATCATGTTATCATGTTCCTGCTCTTCATGTCGGCTTCAGAGCGTCAGACCTCATTTAAAAAAGTTCTTAAAATGAATCTACAGATACAAACACCAATGAAGAAGAACGCTTAGTCCCTGGTGCTCCTGATGCGGTTCTGATGCGGTTCTGATGCAGTTCTGATGCAGTTCTGATGCGGTTCTGAAGCGGTTCTGATGCGGTTCTATTGCGGTTCTGATGCAGTTCTGATGCGGTTCTGATGCGGTTGTGATGCGGTTCTGATGCGGTTCTGCGTGAACGATTGGAGCTTCATTCCTTTCTCTTTGACTGTCTGGCGAATGAAAAGCGGATCGGGACTCATTTCCTGAAATGTGAATTTATCTTTATCTCAGTGTGGAATTAAGTTCATATTTATTCGTCTGTAGCTTTTAAACCCAAAAGAGCCCCGACTTGTTGCGGCAGCGCGAGACCCGCGTGAAACGCGACGCCGGCACCATTTGCATTCTGCGAGTTACAAATTGCTGAAACTACGGCGCTGTTAAGGCGTCTTTGAAGACGCCGCTCAGCCAGGCGGAGGCTCGGCTGCTTCATCAGGACGGCGCCCGAGTGAGAAACTGTAGTCGCTAAAAAGAGACCCATTGTGTCAAAAGGTTTGAATAGTGAAGAATATATTTACAACCGGGCATCTGCTCAATAAATACTAAGAAAATAATGCAATATGAAATAATCACATGTATCCTTTATATTGTAGTGCAGAGCGTGTACGTCGTGTTAATAACACAGTAAATGTCATAATCACACACACTTGAGTTTATCCATTTATAATTCCACCAAAGTGTTATGTTGTTGTGTTACGTCGAATTTGCAGCGTTTCTTTCTAGCTTTATTTTGTAGCGTAGCTTTGTAGCGTTTATTTGCAGCGTAGCTTTGTAGCGTTTATTTGCAGCGTAGCTTTGTAGCGTAGCTTTGTAGCATTGTGTTTCTTTAAGCGTGACTCATAAAAGTTGTTATTCAAGAGTTGAAGAGATTCAGGAGTTGGATAACAGCTGCTGAACTGTCTGTCTGTGGTTTATTAAATCTGAGCTGCTGCCAAGACACTCATCAATCTGATTAACTCATTCTGTTCAATGGAGGCTAGAAGTGAACACACACACACACACACACAGGAGAAGGCACCGTGCACTTTCTATTCTGGAGCTCCTAATGACTCACAGAGTAAAAAAAAACAAACCCCTCCCACACACACACACACACACACACATTGGATGAATCACGGTGGGTAGATCCTGTTCTTCGTGAAGCGTGTGTGTGGAACTCTTCATGTAAATGGCGCTTTAGGATAGTTTATAGAAGTGATTAATGAAAACCCTTTTTGTTCCGCTCCCTTAGACTTTTGACCTCGGCATACTCGGTTAAATCGTCTCTGTCTGGATGAGGAAAGAAGAGCTGCAGTCACGTGTCTTCGTCTGTAATGAAAAGGAAGAAGTTATCTTCTGTCCACACGCACACTAATCTGTGAGGAGCAACGATCGAGGATCCACTGACACGTCTGCCCGTTACAGATCATTAAAACCTCCCTCACTCACCACATCCACCCCTCCACCTGCCAATCACAGAGCCCCCACCCCTCCCAGGTTTGCTCGGCTCTGACGGAGGGGTCAATAAGTAGCGCCAGATATTTGAAACAACGCTTTCATTTTAAACTAAATGCGTGACTTCTAACATCGGTTCTCCACTCTGGTTCCATTTTGCTTCTCCGTTTACTGCTGTCTGCTGCTCCTTCTTTGGAAATTGTTGCTTGGCAACGAACGAGCAAGAGCTAACGCTAGCTGAACAAAAACCATGTGATCTACCTGATTGTTAAAAGTACAGTTTGATTTTAAGAAGAGAAATTACCCATAATCCCCAGCAGCCTGCACCACACTAATCTGCTGTAAGGTCACGTAGCTGCAGGTTTCCTGCTAATTGCTAATTGATTTCAGCGCGAGCACTAAGGGCTCCTGCAGAACGTGAGGCGCTCCTGCAGAGCGGGAGGCGCTCCTGCAGAACGTGAGGCGCTCCTGGAGAACGGGAGGCGCTCCTGCAGAGCGGGAGGCGCTCCTGCAGAACGGGAGGCGCTCCTGCAGAGCGGGAGGCGCTCCTGCAGAACGCCCAAAACGTGGAATCAAAAGCCCAAAATGTGGAATTCTCTTGTCATAAAAAGTGCTCGGTCAGATCAGAACCTTAGCAAGCAGTTTCATAAAAAACAACAACAACATGATGACAGAAAGTAATTATAATGACTATATTACTGCCGTCCGACAAACAAAGTTTTGGTAAACCATCAGAAGTGTACTTACAAACTCAGCCTTTAGACCTTAAATGTTGTGACCATGTGAAGAAACTGAATGCAAACATGGCCAATCTCCTCCGACATGAAGACAGTAAACTAGCTTGAGTTCTTCTAAAGTGCTGACCTGACACCACAGACGTGTGGGGCGCAATCAGCCCCCCCTTGATTTCACATTCCATCATTAAAAGAACTGAGGGGGTGAATATGAACGTTTATTGAAAACCCTGCAGGGGCCGTTTCAAGTTCATGTGTGGAGAAGGAAAATGGATCCGTCAAGAAAAACTAAAAAATGACCCTAGAATTGAGAAGAAAAATAGTTATTATTATTATTCTTTTTAAAGGCAAAAACAATTGCAAAGACTTGATTAGTTTTTTTTCTTCATTTTCAAGATTAATCTCACTGTGAAAACATTAACCACAGGGCTTTGAACGCATAACGACAAATAAATAAATTGATTTGGCTTCAGCAACAACCAGTGCAGGAATGTCATTTACTATGCTAATGCAGAATTCCCATAAGCCTCCATTGTTATTTAGCATGCCGTCTGAATTCAGCTGCGGTCGTATCTGCAGATCGCAGTCAGCTGCTGCTGCTCGGCTCTCTCTGTGATTGGTCAGAGGTTAATTGATGCGGCTAATCACCCGATCGGTCCAGTCTCCATGGAAACCAGGAGTAGGGCTGTGCTCACGAGGGAGGGAGGGAGGGGGGCCTTCACACCAGGCTTAGCTGCGGCTGCTGCTTCCTGTGTGTGTTTTTACACCGCCGACTGTACAAACATTTGTCCATCACAACCCCGCAGAATTCATTAACAAGGAAATTATGAATGTTGGACCCAAATGTGGTGCCAAACTGTGGAGCAGCTGTTGTGGTTTCTTGGATGAATTGTCCAGGGATTGATTACGTCATGCAGGAACTTTCCTTTAACTTATTTCCTTTCCTTTCCTTTAAATTTATTTTGAAAAGAGACTCTATGAGTTAAAACTGTACGCTTCCTGAGACTTTAGAAGGTTTTTTTGGAAATACAGAAGATGTAATGAGTGAAAACTGTAACATTCAAGTTTAATTCTGGATAAACACAAAGTACAGATAGACGAGCAGACAGACAGACAGGCAGCTGTGCTCTCACTCTGTCTCACCCCCCTCTCTGTCTCTCTCTCTCGTTCTGTTCAGTTTGGGTTGTTTGGTTTGCGCTCTGCAGCGTCACATCACACACCAGGTGTGTTTCTGTTTGTTGGGTTTGATAAAAGTGATCCGCTGCAATAAAACAGAGCTGCTGTCGAGCTGCGCTGCAAACAACACACCTCACCTGGCTGACTGTGTTCGTGTGTATTTGGACCCACAAACATTTGCTTGTGTGTGTTTGAATATGTGTTGGCGGCTCTGCAGGCCTGAATCTTGAGCATTTTTCAGGACTTGTGAGACGTGACAAAAAAGTATATTTTAACAATGTCACTTGTAAACTTGGGTTGGGTTTTGATTAGGATCAAATGATCCAAACCCCCTCAAACAGCACTGAAGTTATATTTATATGCAGGTTACACATCTCATCATTCAGTTGGATTGACAAAAAACCCTCTGCGATGTCTTAATATAATAGTTATTTACCCGCCCAAGTGCATCATGTGGTTAATAAATGATTAGTTAGAGCAGTAAGAGAGGATACATGGAATTGTCAGTGTGAAGTTTTGACTTTGACCTACAGGGGGCGCTGCAGCCACCGGGCTGTGCAGTACTCCAGCGCATAGATACAGAGTGTACTATACATCTATGGCGGGGTAGGTGAGGCTCTGAGCTGTTCTGTTAGTCTACATGCCTGTGTGTGTGTGTGTGTGTGTGTGTGTGTGTGTGTGTGTGTGTGTGTGTGTGTGTAAGTGTGTGAGTATAGGGAGCTCTGCATCATATTGTACCAGACAGGCAGAGTGTTGGACTGAATACTAAACAGCAGGAAGCTCCTCTTCACGCGGCGCCGATCCAACCGTATTGGACACACACACATACACAGACACACACAGACACACACACACACACACACACACACACACACATTAGGCGAGACACACACTCTGACTACTCAAGCTTGTTCTTTAATGTTTTGCTTCAATAATTTAGGTTAGTCTACCATAAAAAATACATTAAATAACTTCTTTAAAAATAACAAGCCTATTGTTATTGTACATTATGATACGTAGCTGTCTGCACCCACACCCACTGTGACGGTAGTTATATACTAGTCTTGGACATTATATATCCTATAGAGCATTAAATCTCTGCACAAAAACATTTTCATTACTCAAATATGTGCAAACTTTGTTTGATGTAAGTTTGCGTTGGAGCGCGCTCAGTAGAGCAGCGGCCTCAGATGCACTCGGCCTCGGTGCGCTGTAGCAACATAATGGGAGTAGGCTGAGGGTTCAGGCGAGGCTGTCCAGAATTTACATTTATATTAACGCTGCAAACCAGCCCCCCTCTCCTCCCCTCCTCCCCCCCGAGCAGCACTGCAGCCGAGCAGAAAGAGGCGGCTGCGTTCACGTCTTCATCACCAAACTGTTGTTTCAGCCTCGTCTCTTATGTTGTTTGGGATTTGAAAAAAAATTGCAGTACTTTAGTTTGGATGGAGTCTGCAATATTTTGCCACTGCAGTGGGCTTAATGAAGATAATTAAAACGAGTCCGACCGTAAACTGAGTGATTTCAGCCTGATTTATGACCCTGGATTATTTAACAATAGTTCAATTCTTTTTTTCCTAGAAATCAGTGTGTTGACGGCGAGACTCCGCTGCCGTTGCTGAAGGCTGAAGGAGAATCAATTCAAAGTGTTTCGCCGCTGCAGTCGGGTCTCAAATTCATCCACGATTAAAGCAGAACTGTTGGCCGCTCCACGATTTACCAACAAGCGTTACCAAAACATCGCCATGGCAGAGACCTGTCAATCACAAAGTAGCCCCGCCCTAAAGCAAGCGCTGTTGTATAGTCTATTTGACGCCATAATGTACCAAATAATCTACATCATGCTGTGAAGAGCACAAGAGATTGATACCATGAACTCATGTTTACAATGTTCACCGAGGGAGTAAATATATATAAACGACACAATCATAGGAGTCGCCCCCTGGTGGTCACTAGAGAGAACGCAGCTTTAACACGTGAAGCTTTGACTTCAGTCTTCAGAACCCGAGGTGGGCACCAGTTTAAATTAACTTGTATGTCTTGTAATGTCCCAAGTCAATTCCTCCACTTCGCTTTTGCTTTTACCAACCACGAGAACGCGAACTTCACGTGAAATCAGAGGGAATTGGCACACAGGAAGCCAGCAGACCAAGGTTCAAAGCCGCTGTGTTCATCTTTCAGATCATGACTCTGGAAGACGGCCTCTGAATCTGTGCTCGCTGTAAAGACTCTTCAGCTACGGGACGGTGCCACACTGAGCTCTGACCAGGTAAACAGCTCGCTTTAACCACGTGGGGGGCAAAACAAACACACAGAAGTTTGACTCTGACTTTTCCTCCTCAGATGGAGGTGAACGCGGCCAGAAAACGGCATCGCACACGATCCAAAGGAGTCCGAGGTACGAGGCTCTCAATCCGCCAATCACCATCCACCAAAAAGCCACTGCTTCCACAGAACAGTTGCTATCCACTCAAATAGCCTTGTTGTCCTTGTTGGGGTTTCTGTTGAAGTGGTAACGTGAATCCTTTTCTTTGTGCTCCGCCTGAAGCCGCCGTGGAAGCAGCGACTCAGGAGCTGTTCAGGTAGGAGAACCGCCGGGCCGAGTGTGGTTGGTAGTCCCGTCCTGGGACCCTGATGGGACGAGTGTTCAGACACAACAAAATGTATCCACCCGTTACTCGTTATTTATTAGTGTAAAAATAAACCAAGACACCAGCCACTGGATCAAACGGGCACATTCGCATCATGTGATGGCATCATGTCACACAGAACAAGCATGTTTACATGTTAACATGCTCATTGATTATTCATTTGGAGGCTGGTGGCCTGTAAATGCTGAATAGCACCAGTACCTCTGCATGTGTGTGTGTGTGTGTGTGTGTTTCTGCTTTACTTAATCTCATTTAGTAAAACTGACGAGTGCGAGTTTGTGCAGCAGATTACGGGCCTCTCCGGGTCGGCGCTTTACTGTAAACAACCTGTCCGTCCTCTGGGGGGCGCAGCCCCGAGCAGAGCAACACTATCACTTAGCTTAAGTTTTTATAAATGAGTTTTCCCGTCGCAGTCACTGGCTAATGTGAGGAATGTGACTAATGTGAGTAATGTGAGTAATGGGAATAATCCACAGGGATGAACGTATGAATTCATTTGTCATCGTGATGCCATGTGGCAGATTTAGAGAGGAGTCGTGTGGTTTTAAAAGTCCTCTGTGACTTCATGTTATTTGCTAAATAAACTCGTCACATCTGTCAGCGGGGGAGGGGGGGGCGTTTAATGCAAGCAGAAATAAGTAACGGGGCACTTCCTGATCGTAATGGGGGGTTCTGGGGGGGATCTGAGAGGGTTCTGAGAGGGTTCTGAGGGGGTTCTGAGGGGGATCTGAGAGGGTTCTGAGGGGGATCTGAGAGGGTTCTGAGGGGGTTCTGGGGGGTATCTGAGAGGGTTCTGAGGGGGTTCTGGGGGGGATCTGAGAGGGTTCTGAGGGGGTTCTGAGGGGGATCTGAGAGGGTTCTGAGGGGGTTCTGAGGGGGATCTGAGAGGGTTCTGGGGGGTCCTGGTTCCCCGTCCCTGGAACTTGAGCCTCTGCTGCAAACATTGATTCAGAGAAAAAACCTGCCGAACACATAATGATTAAAAAGTGAGGAGCAGAGAGACGTTGAGCGATGAATCCATGAAGGTCACAATAACAAACTAACAGCTGTCGAGATGCAGTAAATGTAAATGAGGGCCGCTTGTTTGAAACCGAGTTTGAGGGAGTTTCTGCTGCTATTTGGCTTCTTTAAATAATATATACAACTAATGAATTCATACCGACACAGTTTGTCTAAGATACTTTTAGATTTCATATTAGTTTTCAGAGGGGTTTTAGTCCACTTTATTCATTTTTAACCTTAACCTACCGCAGTTATTATTATTATACTTTTATATTTTCATTATATTTTTATCTGTATGTCTCATCTGAAATGAATAACACATTTCTATTGCCTGGATTACAATAAGGGAAATATTCCATCTAATGACATTTGACACGGCTTCAGGATAAATAAAAGAAAAAATCGTTTTAGAAAAAGAAAAGTTGACTGAAATGTTAGTTGAACTTTTCTGCAACTAAAAGAAAAAAACTATTTCAAATAAAATGGCTTAAATGAGACTAAAACGAAATAGTAAATACTCTCCTCTCGTAGAGCGGCTTCCTCTCTCCCCGTCTCAAAATGTCGATAACTGAATAAATATTCAGTTGCTTTGGAAACGAGTTTCTCTTTTCACAGAGGAAACAAATATGAGAATTACAGCAACAGCTTGTTAAGGTTAAGGCTGCACCGATGCATTTTGGGAATTTTAAGCATGATTACCACACACGCACACAAACACACGCACACAGACACACAAACACACCCACACACGCTGCGATCAATACGACACGCGATCAGTCTCAGCTCCGCACTGATTGACGAGCCGCCTCGTCTTCCTCCCATTCTTCCTCCTCCTCCTCGTCGTGTTCTTCCATCCTCTCCTCCTCCTTTCTCCCCCTTTTCTCTCCTTCTGAGCAGAATTAAACGTCCTCCCCCAAAATTCTCCCTCTCCCTCTCTCCTCATTATCTCCTTACCTTCTCTCCCTCTCCTCCTCATTAACTCCCTCTTCCTCCTCCCCTTCATCCCCCTCCTCCTCTTCCTCCCTCGTGATGTCGGATCTTCATCCGCCCGCAGTCACAGATCGGGTGATGTCGGGCGGAGGGTGGGTGGAGCTCGGCGGCGTGTGTTTGCGCGGGGGGGTCAGAGGTCGCTGTGGCGTGCGTGTCTTCAGGGCTGCAGCAGTGACTCACACAGAGAAAAGGCTTGAACGTTGTGCAGGTTTCCTTTTGGATGCATCGCTCACCTCCTTCCTGTCTCCTCCCCAGCTGCCCCACGGAGGGCTGCGATGGCAGCGGCCACGTCAGCGGGAAGTACGCCCGGCACCGCAGGTACGAGCCGCTCTGCGCGCCCCGTGATGACCTCATCGTCTGGGCTTCCGTGTTTGGGGGGAGAAGGAAATGTTCTAAATGTTCTTCTGATATGCTTATTTTGATATGATGTATGATGACCTATATGCACTCCTCTAAAGCATCAATTGTATTCTCTAATGGGGGGGTTTCTGACGTACACCTGCAGCGACATCATCGACTCTCAACATGATCTCTTCTGTCTGATGGGAGGACTCGTGTTCACCTCATTTCATTTTACTGCAAATCCGGGAAGCAGGTGAAGTATGCATGAAAGCAGGAGTGCAGCTGCATGGAAGGAGGCCTCGGAGGTCCGCGGCTCTCTGAGGCCCAACGCGAAGCCACGGAAGCACTTCTTCAATTTTCAGAGCGATCGCATTGAAACATCCGCTGTGGAACCGAAGCCCCGGTCGGGTGTTTGAGGCTATTTGGGAGCATCTCTTAGCATGGGTGGGGGGGGGGTTGGGGGCTCAGGACAGCAGTGGTTTGACGCCCGAGGTAACAGAGAGATAATGAGAAGGGCAGGATGGCGAATCGCTGGCAGAGCACACTGATGGTGCTGAAAAGGGAAAATAAGAGCTCTGATATTCACCAAAATAACACATCTGCTGCTGGATTCCTTTGTTTTGATCATCTCGTGGTCTTCATCAGCAGACGGAGTCGCCCAGTTGTCACCGACTCGTAGACGTTCAAATCTCTATGTCTTTTCTTTTTTTTGTTCCCCAAACTGCTTTGAGGACTTTTCATCAACGATGGCTTGAAAAGCTGCAGCATCAAAAAGCTCCTTCTCTGTGCTTCTTCTTTTCATCGTCTCTCGTAGAGGCAAGGAAAGACATGGAGGAAGAGACACATCGAGCCACACCGAGGAAAGACAGAGAGAAGTGTGATGTCTGAGTCACTGAATCAGTTCTTCATCAGCTGATCACATGGGCTCCCAGCACACAACGTTTGGCTTTACAAAGAGAACACGTCTGTCATTCCCTTCACTTTCTATAGCAGGTCGGGAAGTTTCCCCCAGACATTATTGAATGTCCTCGCTGGGGAAGACGCGCTTATGTCAAATAAAGCGTCGGATGACGAGGTATCAGTTCTCACCTCAGCGTGAGCAGCGCGGGACGAATCTAAGAGGAGATGAACGAGCCGTATCACTGCAGACCTACGCAGCTCCATAAGAAAGAGAGATGTTTGTCCACCAGTAGATTTTGAAAGTCTTTGCATAACCAAATGTATCGGAATAGTTTCTGAAGTCCCTTAATGTCGCTCTGGTTTTGGTCTCCTCCTCCTCGCAATGTTTCTTCACCAGCTACTTTTTAACCGTCTCGTGAATCGAGGCTTCGTAGGGAACCGAAGGGAACAAAACATTAATAAATGATAATAATAATGACGTGAAAGAAGCGAACTGTGCTCCTTAAAGCTGAGGAGAACAAGCCCATATGAAAGATACCGCCTCACCAAGTAAGATCAAGTGATTGGTGTGTGGTCCAGTGCCTCGGATCCGGACTGCTGTCTCACGTAATCCCTCACAGACCAACAAACCAAGCAAAGCGGAAACGCAACACAGATATTGATCAGCGTGAGCTGCTCGTCGTTAGGGCGACACTCCTGGCCGGTTTAACCGGTCTGCGTGGAACCAGAACGCGACGATCACTCACAGTTCGTGAGTGCAGTTTGAGTCCCACGCAGGGAATCTGGAGTCTGAATCCGGATCTGCTCGTGGATTCTGCTGACAGCAAGAAAAATAAGGGCATAAAGCTGCACATTATCCGTGTGAACCTGACCTCATTCCACCACCACCGCCGGCTGGTGGGAGCCAATCACAACGTTTCTCCACATCCCCCCGCTGGGATCCATGACTTCTTCAAGCAGAGGCACAGGTTGTGCTGTGCATTGTGCTGAATGAGTTGGGGGGGGTCCATCAAAGTCATTGTCGCTCCCCCTTCTGTTTCTTTCTCCCTCCCCTACCTTTCTTTGTCTCTCTCTCCCTCTTTCATCCCCCCCCCCCCCCTCGCTGGGTTTTTCTCTCTCTCTGGAGGATGTCACCATGGCGACAGCGCCGTGCGGATGCTGCAGTATGAGGACCAGGAGGGATGCAGCCTGTCTCCCATGGCAACCGCTAGTATAGGATGTGAACATCGTGTCGCCCACATTGCCCCTCCTCCTCCCCCTATTCGTCTCACCGCCACCACCCAATCTCTTACATCCCCATCTTGCCCCCCATCCCCATCCTCTGCTGGTGCCAAAGCGCGTTAGCACTGTGGCGTTGCCGGGGGCAATGATTGTACCTAACCACACGTACCGAGATTTAATTATCAGACTGCAGCTGATATTTCTGTTGCCTCACTCTGCTCACTCAAGTTTTTTGGGGGGGGATTTCCAATGTAAAAAATGTAAGTTAATAATTGAAACGTCCCTTATGACTGATGAAGACGTAAATACTTTGTTATAAATGGACAAGTTAAATCGACCACAATTAGACAGTAGCAGAAAATACACATCTCTGATTGACAGGTATTGGCCTCCTGCGTGGTTCTGGTCTAAATATGTGCTCAAGGTATATTATACAGCAGGTAACCATAGCAACAGCATCGCTGAGATGATGGTATAGTAGACAATATAAGTAGAGACATTATTGACATCCAAGTGTCCACACAAAGACAATAGACTCCAGGTGACCTTGAACCGACTCCATGTGTCCTTCTGGAGACAATAATGAAGATCTCTATGTAGAGATTTCACATGGAGACTAAAGAAGCCTCCAGGTGTCCATGTAGAGACAAAACCGTTGACTATAGTTCTCCCTGCAGGGAGAACAATGGTCCATGGGGGAGGTGCAGGCGTCGCAGGTTAAATTGGGCTGAAAAAAGCCCTTTCAGCCTCGACGAGGTGTCAGAGAAACTCTATAGATAGAACTCATTCGCCAGACACAATGCAACGTTTTCCTTGGGAAGCTGGTGTGTTACTCTCATCCTCCACAGAGAGGGACGTGTCCTCTCAGCCGGTTCAACATTAGTGATCGATCGATCGTACACGCTGCGTGTAACAAGCAGACTGCAACGGAGCGGTTTAGTGAGAAAGGGTGATGCGTGATGCCCCCCTCCTCTCCCCCTCCGCCCCTCCCCCGCGCTCTCTCTCCCTCCACATAATTACCATGCATTGTCTCTCGCCCTCGTCTGCAGCATTCCCTCGTTCCTGATCTGCTTTAATTACCACCAGAATTTTAATTGGCGGGAGACAGCAAGGTGGCTGAGGTCACACACGCACACACACACACACACACACACACACACTACAAGGTAATAGATGGAGCGTTCGTTTGAGGAGATGTGCATTATCTCGCAGGAATATGTTGTGTTTTATGGGGAATGAAAATGATGCAGTTCATCCTCTAAACTCTAAAATATTTATCTGCATTTCTGACGTGTGTCACCAAATAGTGATACAATGAATTAATTAGACTACAGGAAATGTAACATCTGTCCTTTCCTGAAGTGACAGGATTCTCATGTACATTTGTCTCATTAATATGAGAATCTAAGATTCTACTTCCGTTTTAGTCCATACTTGACGGGCCTATTGAGGGATTCAAAAGATGTGTTCTCTGTCCTTTCTTTTTTTAAGAGGAAACAATCCTTTCAAGCAATAGGAAGATGGATTTAAGAGGCCTAAAAGACTCTGTTTGTTTGCTGAAGCTGGACGTTGTTTCTCTCTGGCGTTCCGCAGGGCTCGATCCGAGGCCCTCCGTCATTTACTCTTTGTGTTGCACTGCAGGTCCTGTGATTATGGGATGCTGCTTATCTCTTTTTATTTGGTTACAGAGAAGCACGACACCTCCTCCAAACACAAAATAAGCCCTTTCATATGGAAATAGACTAATTGATTTCCGAAAATCCACATTAAAGCCGTGTATAATTGTGCTCGCTGTTTTAGAGCAATTAAAGCAGAATTTTCCCAACAGTTAATGACTATTATGGGATTTGCGTAATTGAGGCCCTGGTTGAATAAGCTATTTATTTTTTTGGAGTGTTTCTCCTCCTCAGAAAGGGTTTTAACACATGGTCGACATGCGAGTCCTGGTCTCTGCTTCTGAGGACCCCCCGTCTGTAGACCTAAATCTACACAACACCACGACACGATGCAATTCCATCCATCCACGTCCGGGACAACGTCCACCAGCCCCAAGTCAAGCCCCACGCGTCCTTCAAGACAACACAATTGTACAATTGTAATGTTTTTCATTTCTGAGCGCGTCTTGAACACTACAACACGGTGCAAAAGATTCCTACAGAACTACGTTAGTCGTTAAAACCCACACACCGCATACAGGAAGTGGCCGTTGTCATAGCGACGTCACCCGTTGCTTTGCCGACTGGCGCTCCGGAGTCGACGTCCGTTCGAGTTTTAAGACACTTTTTCTGTTCGGATTGGATGACCTGTTCCGCGTTGGGGGCCCCGGAGGGTCCGATGTGAGCCGGCTGTGGCCCCTGAGTGGCTCCTCTGACCGGAGGAGCAGGAGCAGCAGGAGCAGCAGGTTACTGATGGTGTTCTGTGACCTCTCGTCTCTCTTCAGCGTCTACGGCTGCCCGCTGGCCAAGAAGAGGAAAGCTCTGGAGAAACAACCGCTGGAGCCGGCTGCCAAGAGGAGGCCCTTCCTCGCTCCCTGCAACGGGGGGGAGGAGGACCCCGGCGCCTACGCCCGATACCAGAACCGAGCCCTGGAGGCCGGGGCAGAAGGGAAGGAGCAGGGTGAGGTAGTGGAGGAGGACGAGGAGGAAGAGGAGGCGGAGAGAGAAGGAGATGAAGACAGTGGAGGACGAGTTCTCGGAGGACAACGAGGAGCAGGAGGGGGAGGAAGAGGAGGAGGAGGATGAGGAGGAGGAGGTAGAGGTGGGCAGAGCAGGTGCGACAATAGGAGGAGAGCGGGCGGAGGAAGAGGAGGAGGAGGAGGAAGAGGAGGAAGGGATGTACGAGGAGGAGGAAGAAGTGGAGGATGGTGATGATGAGGAGGATGAGGGAGAGGAAGACGAGGAGGAGGAAGAGGAGGAGCCACGTCGTCAGCATGGTGAGTTTCCTGATTCTGTCATTGATTAATGTCCTCGTGTCCTTTAACAAATTAAAATCAGAATGATTTTGAATGAAATCAGAATACATTTTTAAAAACGCTTTGCTGACCAGCTGTTTTCTGTTGAGCTGTCACTCATGGTGCCACGCCCCTCTCCGGTGATGCCCCGCCTCCTACGCCACATTAGGGCCGAAAGTCCGAATGTGAAAAGAAAATGTAAAACTTGAAAATATAAGGTTTGAATCTGAAAATATCAAATCTGCAACCAAAACATATAATATAGGGAATATCAAATATACAGTGTAGAATGAAAAACATTTTTCATCAAAAATACTCCACAATAAGTCCACTATTTTGTATTTAAGACCAAAAGATTCAGGTTTACATTTGTTTTTAAAATGGCCTGGATGCGGCTGCAGGAAGCAGGAGACTCCTTCAGACTGTTAAATGGGATGGGCCCGTTGATCAGACTCCTCCTTGCTGTGGGACCGGTGTCCTCTGGGGGAAGAGGAGGTGATGAGAGCTGCAGAGACGAGTCTCTGATGCCCCCCCCCACCCCCACACACACACACCTTGTCCTCAATCGCTTGTGACAGCGCTTCACGAGTAATCGTGAGAGGAGCTGTGCTGAGTTATTAACTCCCCCCCTCGTGTGTCGCATGCGCGCCGCCTCGGCTTCTTCTCCTGAGAATATTTATGGCTCCCAAATCGGAGCACCTCACCCGCCTCCCTTTTCTGTTTCTCTGCTCTCTCTCGTGTCTCCGTCCCCATAAATCCACAGCGCGGCTTCGCGGGGAGAGAGGCAGCTCTGGGTTGTGTGTTTTATGTGGGTAAATAGTGGATCATAATTGCTGCTAATGTATTCAGGAGAATACGTATCAGCACCGCTGAGTTTATTACAGGCTGTAAAAAGCTTCCTTTTCTTTTCATCTGCTGGATTATTATTCTGTGAATGGACAGAAGGTTATAATATCAGCTAAATGAACCCATTTCCTCTTTTGTTTCTGACCCATTACCTTGTTTGTGTGGTTTGTGGTGCAGAACAGTGGGCTGCGAGGCGGGTTCTTGTATCTTCTTTCTCTCCTCCCCGACAGCAGAGAACCACTACAAACAATCGAAGCTCCTTCTCCTTCAGAAGGACGACAACAACAACCACAGCTGCACCATCGGCGCCGGCAGCGGCACCGGGGAGGACTACGAGAACTACGACGAGCTGGTCGCCAAGTCGCTGCTCAACCTGGGGAAGATCGCGGAGGACGCCGCCTACCAGGCGCTGACCGAGTCCGAGATGAACAGCAACTCCTCCAACAGCGGCGGCGAGGACGAGGACGACGAGGAGTACTGACGGCGGCGGCGACCGCAAGGGCCAGCTGAGCGTGGACCTGGACAGCGACGTGGTCCGGGAGACGGTGGACTCCCTGAAGCTGCTGGCGCAGGGACACGGCGCCATGCTGCCCGAGGACGGCTACCCGGACGACGGCGGCGTGCTGGGCGACGCGGGCCACCACGGCAGCGGGAGGCCCGGCGTCGGGGCGAGGCTCCGGGCGGACGAGAGCGAGGAGGAGGTGTGCCTCAGCAGCCTGGAGTGCCTGAGGAACCAGTGCTTCGATCTGGCCCGGAAGCTGAGCGAGACGCAGGCGTGCGACCGCCCGGCCCTCCACGCGCTGCACCAGCAGCTGCAGATCCCAGCCGACCACCAGGGGGCGCACCACCTCAACAGGTTCGTCATCTCCCAGGAGCCTCTCGATGGGGTTTGTTGTTCGTTCCATCTCCCTTTGTGTCCTGTGAAAGGCTTAAAGCCGTATTCATGCCAGTGACCCACATTAGCGTCATTAGCGACGGGTCGGCTTTGAAGGGAGGGAGAGATGAAAGGGAAACGTGCATAACGGCAGGAAGCAGCAGGTCGTTGAGTCATTGGGACCCGTTATCCAACATCAGCTTTCATGGAGACAAAGCCCCCGATTGGGTGACCTCCAGTTCTGCTCTTAAAGCTGCATCTGCTCCTCTGACTCCCCTTCGCCGATTCATCTCTTATGCCTCACACCAAGGGTTTATTGTTCTAAAGGAACAAAGGAGGTGAAAGATTAGGAGCGTTGTTGCGTATCGACATCGACAGTCATTCCAGACTTCTAGGTCCATTCCAGCGATCCGTCACTCACTGCCGGCCGATTCTCAGGTACGACGGCTGCCAGCAGAGCGCCCAGGAGGAGCACCGGTCGCTGGAGCGCAGCTACTCCGACATGGTGAACCTGATGAAGCTGGAGGAGCAGCTGAGCCCGGCGTCCAGAGGTTACCCCACCAGCTGCAGCCAGGAGGGCGACGAGGACACCACGTCGGTGGCCTCCGACCGCTCGGACGAGACCTTCGACATGGCCAAGGGCAACCTGTCGCTGCTGGAGAAGGCCATCGCCCTGGAGTCGGAGAGGGCGAAGGTCATGAGGGACCGCGTGGCCTCGGAGCACCCGCCGCCCCGTCGGGACCACCACCACCACCACCACCACCACCACCGAGGCCACGGCGAGCACAGCTCCCGGCTGAGCTCCAGGATGCACCACGACGGGCTGAAGAGGGCGTACTACCCCAAAGGTAACGGGGGGAACCTCCCTTTCTGTGTTTGTTGCTGGGGGGTCGTGTTTTACAGCAGAGAAAGAACAGCTCTTGTCTGGGAGGTTTTTTTTTTATCAGGACAAATTCAGTGCAGCCGGCAGCACCACACTGCACCCGAAACACATGCAAATAATCACAACAACAAAAGTCATCGTCCCGTCATGTTCCCTCTCTGTGCATCACACGTGACCTGGATCTGCGTTTATCTCGTCTGACTTGTTGTAACCGTATTGTCCCCTCTGCCCCCGTTGGACCGTTTCTGGACAAACCTGTTAAAACCCTGTTGTGTTATTTGTGAAATGTTGCACGTGGCCTCTGAGATAATGGGCCTCGTTTTCGCGGTTTGTCTTTTTGCTCGGTTTCCCTCTGACAGCAGCTTACGTTGTTAAAGCAGGCCGGCTGGTCGGGATGAGTAATGGCAACCTGCGAGCGAAATCCATCCGTGTGACGCTCTCTGTTCGGCCTATTTCTGTAAATCCCCTCGATCGAAATCTGCACCGTTAGAAATGAGACTCGTCCCGCTGACTTTGTGCTCATCTTCAGTCCGAAGCAGCGGTTCCCAAACCGGGGGGCGCGCCCTCTAGGGGGGGCGCAGGGGAATTACAGCGACGCAACTTCATCACCACACTGATAAAACAACGGACCACATCTTCTGGTGCCACCTCATGTCTTCATGTCCTCGTGTCCTCGTGTCCAGCCTGCGGTCTCACCTCACGTCTGTCTGTCCTCTCCAGACGCTTCCCGGGGGGACAAAAAGGAGAGCAAGTGTCCGACGCCGGGCTGCGACGGCACCGGCCACGTGACGGGTCTCTACCCGCACCACCGCAGCCTGTCCGGGTGTCCCCACAAGGACCGCGTCCCCCCCGAGAGTAGGTCCCTGCGCCCGCAGGTGTCACGCACGCCGCCGAGCGGAGGCCGCGATGGCTTTAGTGCAGCAGACGTTTCTCTGGAGGCAAACTGAACCGCAGCGCTCGAATGGTGTCGGGCAAAATACAGGGATTTAATAACGAAGAAGGAAGAGCGGCATCATCTTCATTTGATCGGTCGAGTTCTTCACAATTCAGTCGTTTATAAAAACAAAGAGGTGACCTCTGACCTTTGGTCTGCTGGCTCCTCCCAATCGAAAGAATCCAAACGTCGTCCCATAAGGTTCAATGATGGGGCAAATAAAAGCTCATGCAGTTATTCTTTGACAAGAATAGTTCTCTTTGTCATATTTCCGATGCTGCGTTCAGGTTCCATAATTACGTAATGTTTGTAATTACAAACATTCTTTACTATTTCTGTGATATTTTCACTTTGCTGAAAACAGAGCGACACCAGAAGCAGCAGCTGCATCGAATAAAGTTTAAATCAGAGAGAAGTTCAACACCATTTATAGCAGATTTAGATAAATAAGGGTTATCATTGAGCTTATTGAGGTCTCATTTGAACACAACCAGGTTGTTTTGCCTCTGAGAAATGTCGCCTGAAGCTAAAAGCATCGTCTCTTGTGTCTTCTGTTAAAAGCTAAAGTGGTTCCCGTACGAGCGGCGTCACGTGATCCAGACCGTCACACACAAGTCATTATTGCATCTGAGTACTTGTTGGATGGATTGTGTAGCAGTGAAACTTGGACGATGTCGGACGTCCTCCATCATGTCCTCCGTCATGCATTCGTCCTGCACGTCTCCGCGTCACTACGAACGCTCTGTTTGACTGAGCGCAGCATCGTGCAGCAATTTGTTACGAATCATTTGTGTGACGAAACGTATTCGGACTTTAAAGTAGTTTTGCTTTGCTTTAGCTTTTACTTTCCTCTCCTCGCTGCTCATCTCACCCGCCCGACATCTGTTTCAGTCCGTCACGTGAAGTGCATGAAGACATCAGTACGATGCACCAGATGCTGAAAAACAAAAGCATGATGAAGCCTCACTCAACGTGTCGTTAGCCGGGATGAAATGTGAAGAACACAACAAGAGGCCACTTAAACACCTGAGTTCTGTTTGTTTCTTTGGTCTTTTGGGCTGAGACCAAAGAATAAAAGTTTCAGATTAAAACCACAGTTATAATCCTCCGCAGCGGGAAAGGACCTCGGACCGAGCCCCCCCTTCCCCCCATCAGCACGCCGCCCGCCCGCCTGCATGCCGAGCCGCCGCAGTAACTCTCCTGTCTGCTCCTAACCCTCGCTGTCTTTCTCACCTTCTCCTGTCTGTCAGTCCTTGCCATGTATGAGAATGTTTTAAAGTGTCCCACTCCCGGCTGCTCTGGACGGGGTCATGTCAATAGCAACCGGAACTCGCACCGCAGGTGAGTGACAGCGGCCTGCGGCCCGCGGGCCAAACATGGCCGACATGTGAATGTGGAGCGTTTAGCGCGCCGCGTGGCTGATTGGGCGACACACACTTCCTGTTTACTCTGCAAGTGCAGAAAGTGGAATAGTCTCTGAGGGCGTGAATGACGCGGCGTTTCATTTGTTCAGGTCAGGTGGGATGTTTTTGTGAGAGCTTCTGGTCTCCTGATACGACAGGATGAGCTGAAGCGCATGAACGTTCCCGCGACCACAATGTGGTGCATTTAAATGTTTGAGCTGCAGGTGCGTCACATCAGCAGCTCAGCTGTTTAAGATCTCACAGACACACACACACATGATCTCACAGACACACACACACACACACATGATCTCACAGACACACACACACACACACACACACACACACACACACACACACATGATCTCACAGACACACACACACACACATGATCTCACAGACACACACACACACACATGATCTCACAGACACACACACACACACACACACACACACACATGATCTCACAGACACACACACACACACATGATCTCACAGACACACACACACACACACACATGATCTCACAGACACACACACACACACACACACACACACACACTGGCTCAGACGTGGCCGCAGGGTGTGTTATGTAGCACAGCTCCGCTGGGAAAGGAAACAAAGCGCTAGCTAGCATAGCCACCGTTAGCTAGCGGCTCACACGGCTTTCATGTCTGGCTGTTGCCATGGAAACGCCTCCTTAGCAGCAGCAGCAGCTGCCGTGCTGGTCTGTCACATGATGCTCACACGCTCCTATCGACGCTGCAGTGTGCGTGCGTGTCTGTGTGTGTGTGTGAGTGTGTGAGTGTGTCCGCGTGTCTGTGTGTGTCTGTGTGTGTGTGTGTCTGTGTATGCGTGCGTGCGTGTCTGTGTGTGTGTGTGTGTGTGTGTGTGTGTGTGCGTGCGTGTCTGTGCGTGTGTGTGTGTGTGTGTGTGTGTGTGTGTGCGTGCGTGTCTGTGTGTGTGTGTGCGTGTCTGTGTGTGTGCGTGTCTGTGCGTGTGTGTGCGTGTCTGTGTGCCCGCAGTGACAAGAAGTTACTTTTAAACAGCGGTTTCTCTTTCAGTCCAAACAGCGTTTGGGGAGAAACCAGTTTGTCTGGAGGTCAAAGTGCTTTCAGTGACTGACTGGTTCTATCAGGACTCGTAGCCCGGAGGCTCAATCAGTCGGTAACCAGTCAGTAGCATGTCACTACACCAGTAAGCCATTGGAACCAGTCAATTCAATTCAATTCATTTTATTTTGTAGAGCCCAAAATCGCAAATTACAAATTTGCCTCGGAGGGCTTTACAGTCTGTACACATGCAACATCCTCCGTCCCAAGACCCTCAGTCAGTGAACTATCAAACAGCAGCCAGTAAACCAGTCAAACAATGACTCTGTGA
Organism: Apeltes quadracus; assembly: GCA_021346845.1. Taxonomy (NCBI): domain Eukaryota; kingdom Metazoa; phylum Chordata; class Actinopteri; order Perciformes; family Gasterosteidae; genus Apeltes; species Apeltes quadracus. The sequence goes on along the minus strand of CM037934.1, from coordinate 14,358,005 downwards.
ACCAGTCCGTCAGTCACAAACCAGTCAGTAAACCAATTCATAATTCATTCTGAACCTCTCTCCAGCCAGATGCTCTGTGTGTGTGTGTGTGGACAGTACAGTGTGTGTAATCAGGCCGTGTGCTGTCTCCCTCTCTCCTCTCTCCTCTCTCCTCTCCTCTCTCCTCTCCTCTCTCCTCTCCTCTCTCCTCTCTCCTCTCACTCTCCTCTCTCCTCTCCTCTCTCCTCTCACTCTCCTCTCTCCTCTCCTCTCTCCTCTCCTCTCTCCTCTCCTCTCTCCTCTCCTCTCCTCTCTCCTCTCCTCTCTCCTCTCCTCTATCCTCTCTCCTCTCCTCTCTCCTCTCACTCTCCTCTATCCTCTCCTCTCTCCTCTCCTCTCCTCTCCTCTATCCTCTCTCCTCTCCTCTCTCCTCTCCTCTCCTCTCTCCTCTCTCCTCTCCTCTCCTCTATCCTCTCTCCTCTCCTCTCCTCTCTCCTCTCCTCTCCTCTCCTCTCCTCTCTCCTCTCTCCTCTCCTCTCTCCTCTCCTCTCCTCTCCTCTCCTCTTTCCTCTTCCTCTCTCCTCTCTCCTCTCCTCTCTCCTTTCCTCTCTCCTCTCTCCTCCCCTCTCCCGTCTCTCCTCTCCTCTCTCCTCTCTCCTCTCCTCTCCTCTCCTCTCTCCTCCCTCCCTCCTCCAGTCTGTCCTGGCTGTCCCATCGCTGCAGCAGACAAGATGGCGAAGGTCCACGAGAAAAGCCTCCCGACTGAGAGCGGCAGTAAGACCAATCAGACGTCAGACCGCGTGCTCAGGTACGGTTTGGATGACGGACGGCGAGCGGTGGAATTGTCACACATTGTCACGCAGCTGCAGATCATTCAAACGCTATTTAAGTGTGGAAGAACAGCACATGAAGCCGGGCGCGTGCTCCCTCCCCCCTCCTCCCCCCTCAGGCCGATGTGCTTCGTCAAGCAGCTGGAGATCCCTCAGTACGGCTACAAGAACAACGTCCCCACCAGCACGCCGCGCTCCAACCTGGCCAAGGAGCTGGAGAAATACTCCAAGACCAGCTACGACTACGGCGGCTACGACGGGCAGCACGCCGCCTACGGGAAGCGAGGCCTCGGCGCCAAGCTGCCCCCCGGCCGGGACCCCTCCCCCAGGGGATACGACGGTGAGTCACAGGGAGGAAGAGGAGGGTTACAGGAGGAAGAACGAGAGGAAGCAGGTCATCTCAATCATCAGCATTCCCAGCTCCGTAGCTTCAGAATGAGGACGAGGAGGCAGATCTGCACTGCAGTGATTCCCGCTGTGGAGGATTCCTTCTCTCTCTTCCCGTTGCAGGGAGAACATTTAGTACTCGGTACACACAGACAGACACACACTCACACATGCTCTGTGAAACACCACGGCGTTTTCCGCCTCTCCACATGGAGGGCAGATGAGGAGAGGAGAGGCGGGTTATGGAAATGCCGAGCCAAGAGGCTTTTTGGACGGCGGTGATGTGGAGGGAGGAGGTGCAGATGGAGGGAGGAGGTGCAGATGGAGGGATGGTGAAGCGGGACGGAGATAATGGAGGCGAGTTTCTTTGGTTGAGAGCCATTAGCGAGACGCAGGAAAGAGAGGGAGGTTCTTTAGACGAGGTGTCTCCCCCTGATATCACCCCTCCTCTCCAGCATCCTTTCCTTCCTCCTTTCCTGCATCCTTTCCTCCCTCCTCTCCTGCATCCTTTCCTCCCCCCTCTCCTGCATCCCTTCCTCCCTCCTATCCAGCATCCTTTCCTCCCTCCTCTCCAGCATCCTTTCCTCCCTCCTATCCAGCATCCTTTCCTCCCTCCTCTCCAGCATCCTTTCCTCCCCCCTCTCCTGCATCCCTTCCTCCCTCCTATCCAGCATCCTTTCCTCCCTCCTATCCAGCATCCTTTCCTCCCTCCTCTCCTGCATCCTTTCCTCCCCCCTCTCCAGCATCCTTTCCTCCCTCCTCTCCTGCATCCTTTCCTCCCTCCTCCTTGAATCCACATATGCTGCTCATGTATTTCTCCCAAAAGTGAAACTTTTTATTTTGTAAGGTGATTTTTATGAATATATATATATATTATAAAGTACCTGATAACAGAGATGTAACGATGCAGAAGCTGTGGACGGACGGCGCTCAGCTTTCATCTTTTCACTCAATACGATGATTTTATGATAACATCAATATAATAATAGTGTAAACTAAACAGTGTCTCATTCGCATAAAACTTTATTTGATTCCTGATGAATTTCACAACAAAAACGTCTTTGTTTCCTTTCATCTATTTTTACTTCTGATTTCTAAATGAAACGTTTCTGATGCGTCTGCTGCTTGGACGAACGCCAGAACACAAATCAACCGTGTGCGTGTGTGTGTCTGCGTGTGTGTGCCTGTGTGTGCGTGTGTGTGTGTGTGTCTGCTCGTGTGTGTGTGCCTGTGTGTGCGTGTGTGTGTGCGTGTGTGTGCCTGTGTGTTGCGTGTGTGTGTGCGTGTGTGTGTGTGTGTGTGTGTGTGTGTGTGTGTGCGTCTCCCTGCAGCAAAGCGCTACTGTAAGACGTCGAGCCCGGCCAGCAGTACGACCAGCAGCTACGCCCCCAGCAGCAGCAGCAGCCTGAGCTGTGGAGGAGGCGGCGCTGGAGGAGGAGGAGGAGGAGGAGGAGGAGGGGGAGGAGGGGGAGGAGGAAGCAGCGCCAGCAGCACCTGCAGTAAGAGCAGCTTCGACTACACCCACGACATGGAGGCGGCCCACATGGCGGCCACGGCCATCCTCAACCTGTCGACGCGGTGCAGGGAGCTCCCCCACGCGCTGGGGGGGAAACCCCAAGACCTGCTGACTCAGGTAGAGAGACGCACACAGACACACACAGCGCACACAGACACACAAAGACGCACAAAGACGCACACAGACGTATCACGCATGAATAAGAACGTTGCACCCACCAAAGTGGAATGCTGCAGTGTGTGAACCTCGGACGAGCTGCGCTGTGACGTGTCCATCGCTTGACCTTTGACCTCCGGCCTGCAGCCGCTCTAATCACCAACTCACTGCATCATCTGGATAAACTGTTCTTTTCTCCATGTTTCCAGATCTCAGCAGTCCACTTGGTGAGTACAAAGTTATTATTACCAACTGAGGTGGAGGAAGGGGGGGGATACAGGGGAGGGGGGGTAAGGGTTAAGGGGGGGGGGGGGGGGCAGCTCAACTCAAAATCATCGTGAGATGAATATTCCCACATTCTGAGGAAGACGCTTGTATTCATATCAGCCGATAAACATGTCTCATGTTTGAGAACTTCTCAGAGGGGGGGGGGACAGGTGGGGAGTAAAGAGGAGACCCCCCCCTCCCCAAAGGGCTAAAGGTGGAGTTCTAGGTGGAGGTGGGGCTTTACAGGCGATCGGATCCATTTTCACGTCTCATCTGTGATTTGTGACCTCAGAGCCCCGTGGGCGACCTGGAGGACGGGGGGCCGCTGGACGTGGGGGGCCACCCCGGCGGGCCGGAGGGCAGCGGGACGGTGCTGACCCCCCTGCAGCCGATGTCCCCCCAGCGCCAGGCCCTGCTCAGCAGCCGCTGCTACCAGCTGAGCGAGGCCGACTGCTGGGACCTGCCGGTGGACTACACCAAGATGAAGCGCCTGGGGGGCGAGGAGGAGCACAAGGAGGTAAGGGGAGCCCCCCCCCAAAACCAGGAAATGCTCATTTCGCTTGTTTTACTACAAAAGTCCAGAAACGAGAGGGTTTGTTATGTGTTCTCAGTATTTTCTAAATAGGTTAAATGTATGATGTTATGTGCAGTAAAGATGCTGGAAGCCGAGTGAAACGTTGCTTTATCGAAGTCACGTGACAAAATAAATCCTGGATGAGTTTAAAGTCTTTGTACTTAATGATCGCTTGGATCACATGTGCATTGATTCTGCGTGTGAATGTTTGTCAGTAAAGCTTTAAAAGTCTTCTCCTCAGTTTGTGGATCAGCCGACTTTTTCTCTTCATAATCAGGAGGATGTGAGAGAGAAGAGTCCCTCAACCCTCGACTCCAAACGTCCCCTTTCACGATTAACGTAGAATAAATGTCATTATTTTCAGACCAAATTGAAGCTGTAGACGCCACTCAGGCTCGATTAAAGGCTTTAACCACACGATGTAATATTCAGGTCATTTGAAGCGTGAAATTGAGAGATTTAAGGAAGCCAGAGTTGTTGTTCACACCGATTAGCAGACCGATTACGCTTTGTGAGAAGCTGCTCCTCTAACGACGGCGCTCCCGAAGCGCTAAACAAAGACGCCCTCAGTGAGCTCGCCGTGTCGTGCTTTCACTCTGACGTGCACGCTGGGTTCCCGCGGTGACGCCTCGCAGTCTGCGTACTTCTCGTCCCTGCACCAGGCCGACCCGCTGGACCCCTTCCAGGAGCTGCTGGAGGAGCAGCGCTACCCGGCCGAGGGCCCCGCGCTCAGCCCCAAGGGCCCCAAGTACGCGGCCTGCAAGGAGGGCAAGAAGGAGCTGCTCACGTGAGGCCGCACACACGCACTCTCACACGCGCACTCTCACACACACTCACTCTCACACACACTCACTCTCACACGCGCACTCTCACACGCACACTCTCACACATGCACTCTCACACACGCACTCTCACACACACTCACTCTCACACGCGCACTCTCACACATGCACTCTCACACGCGCACTCTCACACGCGCACTCTCACACGCGCACTCTCACACGCGCACTCTCACACACGCACTCTCACACACACTCACACACGCGCACTCACACACGCGCACTCTCACACACATGCACTCTCACACGCGCACTCTCACACGCGCACTCTCACACGCGCACTCTCACACACACTCACTCTCACACGCGCACTCTCACACATGCACTCTCACACGCGCACTCTCACACACACTCACTCTCACACGCGCACTCTCACACATGCACTCTCACACGCGCACTCTCACACACGCACTCTCACACACACTCACACACGCGCACTCTCACACACACTCACTCTCACACGCGCACTCTCACACACACTCACTCTTACACGCGCACTCTCACACATGCACTCTCACACGCGCACTCTCACACACACTCACTCTCACACGCGCACTCTCACACATGCACTCTCACACGCGCACTCTCACACACGCACTCTCACACACACTCACACACGCGCACTCTCACACACATGCACTCTCACACGCGCACTCTCACACACACTCACACACGCGTACTCTCACACATGCACTCTCACACATGCACTCTCACACGCGCACTCTCACACACACTCACACACGCGTACTCTCACACGCACACTCTCACACACGCACTCTCACACACACTCACACACGCGCACTCTCACACACATGCACTCTCACACGTGCACTCTCACACGTGCACTCTCACACACACTCACACACATGCACTCTCACACGCGCACAGAAGAGAAAAGGAAGAGAATCCAAAACAAACACCACATATTTATTACACATATTTAAGTTGGTAAATGAAGCATTTTTAAAATCTAATATGTATTTTCATACATTTCCACAACAGAAATGTGAACATCAAGAAAAGAAGCAGCATTGTAACACGTTGTTATTGATGAAATGAGTATTTCATTGCACAGCTTAAGGCTTGAGTCCCGTTTGCGTCTCTCCCCTCCGCAGGCTGTCCAGCTGCCAGCTGGCCGACAAGAACATCCGCGGGATGATGGCGACCAACTCTCCGGACCTCAGGTGAGTCCCGCTGCGCCCCCTACAGACCAGAACCTGAACCCGGGACCCTCAGCGCGAGGGTTGAGTATGAGTGCAGCACAGCTCTCATTTCATCCCTCTCACGTCCGAGACGACGGTGAAATGATGTCATTCATAGTTTTTACGTTCCATCTTGACCCCTTTGTTTACTCTTTGTTTATCTTGTTTTGCTTCCCCTGGTGACTTCGTGTTTAACGCAGGCTTCTGTTGAGTGAAGCCGATGTATAGAAGCTGCGTTCTGTGTGGTGACCAGCAGGGGGCGACTCCTCTGCTCCCATAGACGTCTATGAGGAAATGACTCTACTTCTCTCTTGTCAAGTCTTCTTCAACGCAGCATGATGTTCATTTAGTGAATTATGGTCCATGTAGAGTCAAACAGACCATAAAGCAGGGACGCTTTAGGGCGGGGCTGCACAGTGATTGACAGCTCTCACCAGAGACGTCCCCATGTCCTCTCTGTCCAATAATTGGCTGAGCAATGACGAAAACCAACCAACTCAAGGATTCAAGGCGGCGATGCACAAACCGCCGAGAGGCCGACCTCTACGTCTTAGCGGGGGTCACGTCCGTGGGGGGGGCCGAGTCGCCGTCTGACCCCCTTCTGTTTGTGCCCCAGGTGTCCGACCCCCGGCTGCGACGGATCTGGACACATCACGGGAAACTACGCCTCCCACAGGAGGTACGGTGCCGCTGCACACTGCCTAACAAACGCCACGACGAAGACAGGCCGTCCCCTCACCGTGTGACTTCTGTCCCACAGTCTGTCCGGCTGTCCCCGAGCCAAGAAGAGCGGCATCAAGATCCTCCACAGCAAAGAGGACAAGGACGACCAGGAGCCAATCAAGTAAGGCGTCCGTACGGCTCTGAGATGAGCGGGATCATGAGCAGTCCAACCCTCTAATGAGAGGTTTTCACTTTGAACTACGTCCTCACCTCCACCTCATGGCCCACAGACCTCCATCTCATCCATCTCCATCATTCAGCTCCACCTGCAGCATGTCAGTCCAACGCCAGGACCAATGAGGAGACATGATGTGGACCTTTAAGAAGTTAGTATTAACAATTAGTTCACCAAACACTTTTTTTAGCCTCGTTGTGGTTTCCACTCACTCCTGAGAAACATCGACGCCTTCATTCTCTTCAGAATAAAAGCATCTAGACACCAAAACAAATAGTATGTCATGTTTTTATTGTGAAAGGTAAGAGGAAGGCTTGGTGAAAATTATCTGTCATTAATATGTATTTTCTTCAAGCTAAAGCCTCTTAATGACAAAGTGAACACAGAACTGAATCCTTTCTGCATGTTGCATATATACTTATAAAGTACAGACCTGTCAATCAGCGTGTAGCCCCGCCCTAAAGCACCCCAGCGCTATGGTCTGTTCGACTGTAAATGGACCTACATTTACTAAACGAACATCATCTACCTCTCTATTCAAATGCGCTGACCTTTCCAACTTTCAGCCAGTCCTCCCCCCCTCTCCTCTGCTCCCAGCAGCCCCGCAGCACCAAAGGTTAGCGTGACCTTTCCCTTAGAGGCGACCTTGAGCATGATGAGTTCAGCTCGGGCAGCTGCTGCCGCCACCTCCACCGCCCCCGTTAAGGAATCCCAATTAAGAGCAGAGCCGAGCCGGCTGGGGACGCTCGGCTCATCCTAATCAGCGCAAATGTCAACGCCAACGGCTTTTGGGGGGTGGGGGGGGGGGGGGGGGGGAGGGGGGGGTCATCAGCAGAGCGAGAGGCGTCAGCGTAGCTCAACGACAACGCTTTGCCCTTCAAGCTCACCTCCGGAACCCGGAGCGGCTCCTTGTGCCTGGAACCGGTTAAATAAAGAGGTCGAAAATTAAATCCGACATATTAAATAGTTTATTTGGATTTTAGAGGCATCCATGTTAAACGGACGAATCACAGACTGACGTAGCCATCGTGATGTCACTCATTGGTTTGTGGACGATTTTTTGGGGGATTTGGCCGTCGCCATGTTATCTTCTTGCAACCGGTGATCAGGAAGTGACCATACGTGGATCATTGTGTAGCCCCGCCCTAAAGCGTCCCTGCTTTATGGTCTGTTTGACTCCACATGGACCATAATTCACTAAATGAACATCATGCTGCGTTGAAGAAGACTTGACACTAGAGACTGAGACCATAAACTCATGTTTACAATGTTTACTGAGGGAATAAATCCAGAGAGAAGTAGAGTCATTTCCTCATAGACGTCTATGGGAGCAGAGGAGTCGCCCCCTGCTGGTCACATCTCCACATGGCGCTCTGGATCAGTCACTCTGGAGATGCTGCCTGGGATGAAGCACAATGCTTCTGCGTGTGTTTCTATTGGACGCTCAAAGAAAGACGTGTTGCAAGAGCGCAAATGCAACTGATTAAAGAAAAACGGACAGATGATTTGATATTCTTCAGCACGAGTTTCCCAAACTTAAATCTTTACGGCGAACGACCTGCAGAAATTGTGTGGAATGATAATTTGTATTCTCGATGTCGTTATTCGTTCAACGGTTATTGTTTACAGTCCAATTAGCAATATCAGTGCCCCCCCCCCCTTTCCTCAGGTGTCCGGTGCCGGGCTGTGACGGACAGGGTCACGTGACGGGGAAGTACGCCTCCCACCGCAGCGCGTCGGGCTGCCCCCTGGCGGCGAAGCGGCAGAAGGACAACTACGTCAACGGCTCGCAGTTCGTCTGGAAGTCTGGCAAGACGGACGGGATGAGCTGCCCGACGCCGGGCTGCGACGGCTCGGGACACGTCAGCGGCAGCTTCCTGACGCACCGCAGGTGGGCGTGTTCCTACACGGCCACACGTGATGCGCTTTAGATCGCCCTTTGGATGAGCTTTGGTCAACGCGTGTGTTTGATTGCAGCCTCTCCGGGTGTCCCCGGGCCACCTCGGCCATGAAGAAGGCCCGGATGAGCGGCGTGGAAATGCTGACAATCAAGCAGAGAGCGAGCAAAGGTCAGACGAGCCTGTGACTCTGAAAGAGAGAAGAAGAAATGAAAAGCTCCCCTGAACTAAATCAGATGTTCTTTCAGGCATCGAAAACGATGAAGAAATCAAACAGCTGGACGAGGAAATCAAAGATCTGAACGAGTCCAACACTCAAGTGGAGTCCGACATGATCAAGCTGAGGACACAAGTAAGTCTAGATACATTAAGCACATCGGGAGCACCGAGGAGCCTCATAAGTACGGCTGCATCGACGTCCCATTGGTCAGGTGACCAGCGCCACTTTCTGAATAAAGTGGTTGTTTATTGCATTGTGCTTTTAATCTGAAACATCAGCAGGAAGTGATCAGGTTAAGTAGAAGTAGAAATAGAAAGGCCTGAGGGCCTCTAATGGCTCCGCGTGTCCCAGCAGATCACCACCATGGAGACCAACCTGAAGTCCATCGAGGAGGAGAACAAAGGTGATCGAGCAGCAGAACGATTCGCTGCTGCACGAGCTGGCGAACCTCAGCCAGTCGCTCATCAACAGCCTGGCCAACATCCAGCTTCCCCACATGGTGAGCCCCCCCGCCCCCCTCACGGCCCCCCCACGGCCGCTAGTCGCTCCAGTCACATGACCTCGAGGCTCAAACGAATCGATACAAAGAAACAAAGAAAGAGGAAGTTTAACCAGACGATGAACTAGTAGTGGAATCACCAGAGAGACCTTTGGTTTAATTAGTGGATAAACTCTCAGTCCAAATCATTTAGATGATTTTTTAATGAGGACTAATTTGATCTTTACCGAATTTCATTTCACTTTGCCAGTTTGTCGAGGGACTTTAGATCAGCTTAGTTTCATATTTAATATAAATACTGAAGTAAAAAGATCCAAACTTATTCACACCCAGGTTTTTTTTCTTTACTCATCTGCTTCTTTCAGTTTGTCACCTTCTTTTTTTCCCAGCAGTCCATGCTGTGCTTCTTCTTCTTCTTCTTCTTCTTCTTCCTCTTCCTCACACAAGCGGAGGCTCCGCCTCCTGCTCGTCTGAGCGCCATGTTGTCGTGCTGTAGAGAAGGACTCGGCTAATTGGATAATCTCTCTCTCTCTCTCTCTCTCTCTCTCTCTCTCGAAGGCTCCCTTCACACCCGCAACTCACGCAAAGGTCCACGTGTGTTCTGGGATGCAAACACACAACATTAGTAATAATAATAGTAATGATAGTAAATTACTAATATGAGTGTTTTATTCTGACTCGTGAGGATTTTCTCTGCGGGGTGAACGCAGCACGAGGGGAGCGCTGTGTGTGCGTGTGTCTGTGTGTGTCTGTGTGTGTGTGTGCGTGTGTGTCTGTGTGCGTGTGTGTTGTGTAGCCTCAGAAGCCCTAATAGCCTTCTCTGTACCTCTGTAGAAACCTGCAGCACAGAAAGAGGCCCCAGTAAAGCATAGCTGCTGTGTACAGATGCCTCCCAGAGTAAGAGACCCATTTCTCCTTTATCCAATTACCCTTCTCTCCCCCCCCCTCCCCCTCCCTCCCCCGCTCCCCACTTCCTGTTTCAGCAATGACCAACAAACTCTTCTGGAATCAGGACCTTTAACAAACTGATGCTGATGACCTGTGAAGCCACAGACGTCTTTATTAAAACTACTCAATGAGCTCTAACGAGTTGTGTCCCCCCGTCTGACCGTAACCCCCCCCCCCCTCTCCCCCCATCCTGCTTTTGTCTTCATGTGCTAAACATTCAGCGTCCATCCATCCTGCGTTTGCATGGTTCGAGTAGCGTCGAGCGTCCCAGGCTGAAGTACAGAGAACAGTCCTAATTAAATAAGGAACATGCCTCCCTGGTGGGGGGGCCTTTCCTCCCCCACCTCCCCCACATGTTCCCAGAGAGAATACACGGTGGTTGTGGAGGCGGTCAGCGTCTAACCCGTCTCTCTCCTCCCAGGAGCCGATGAACGAACAGAACTTTGACTCGTACGTGAGCACGCTGACCGACATGTACACGCACCAGGACCAGTACCAGAGCCCGGAGAACAAGGCGCTGCTGGAGAACATCAAGCAGGCCGTCCAGGGGATCCAGGTTTAGAACCAATGCAAAGCAGAAACAACGGGGGGGAAACAGGTCGGGTTGTTTTTTGCTGCTGCGATCGGCCGCCGCTCTTTAGATTCTTCTGCTGTTTCGCTCTCGACTCCATCGGTGTCTCTTTTTAAAGTTCTTTCCATCGTCGTCGCCTTGCTTTCAAAAACAATTACCGACGTTTTAAAGAAACATTCACGTTTTGTACATTTTCATACAACCTAAAATAATGTGACGTACTGTTTATAGCTGCTGTTGCACATTCCAGTGTACATGTATGTATTTATTTATTGTGAGCTTGAATCATTACCTGATTAAACTGGGGGGGCAAAGCTCCTCACGCCGGCTGCAGAGATGGAGGCGATTCCATTAACGGATGTAATTCAGACTTTCAAACGAATCGTCCCGTCGTTTGTTCCTGTCACAGAAGAACGTGGGAGACAATCTGCCATTCCCCGTTTCTTTAAATCATCCACCTCGGAGCGAAGCGATTAGGACAACGAGTCAGCAATATTGGTATGATAATCTTAAATCCTTTTGTTTGGATGCAATCGACGTGGAGAAAAACAACGTTTGGGGATATGCAATTTCTTATGAATCAAACTAGCAGAGAGCAGATAGATCTTTTTACTAAATATAAATGTATTGCGTTTTGTACAAACCTTTTACTACAATCACGTTCCGGGAGTGAAGGGCCTCGGCTGCCTCACGTTGGACACCTCGGGTTCCATGTTTTGATGTTTTTCCCGTTGAGACGCACCTGGCGGGGCGAAAGGCTTCGTAGACGTGATTCCTTCCTTTCTTTCTTTCCTTCTTTCCTTCTTTCTTTCCTTCTTTCTTTCTTTCCTTCTTTCCTTCTTTCTTTCCTTCTTTCCTTCTTTCCTTCTTTCCTTCTTTCCTTCTTTCCTTCTTTCTTTCCTTCTTTCTTTCTTTCTTCCTGAAAAGGCCGACGGCTCCACTGGAACTTACAGGGTCAAACGTCCTCCATCCGTCATTGTATCTTGCACTCGTTCTGCAGAGAAACGTCTTTCCAATCACGCGCCTCGGGGGGACGCGGGCGCCACGGTGACCAAGCAGCACTTTTTGTTTTTTAACGGTCGTTTGATTGTCGGTCTGAAAAAAGAGGAGCGGAGACGAGCGGCACTGAGGTGCTGGCGGGACGCCGCCGATCATGCATGCACTTTATGGGAGTATGTCAACGTATTATCACGTGCTGAATGAAGCCCTTTTTCACTGTTTGAAGGAAGACTCCCCCGCGTGGCCCCTCGCGTTCCAACAGGAAACTCCCAAGGTGCATTGCAAGGAGATGCAACCAATCAGATTAAAACTTGTCATTAACGATGGGTGGAGATTAAGGATTACTCTTTTAATTCGGGGTCATTTGTGTATGAGCTCAGTTACTGTGGCCCAGAGCTTTGGTCCGGTTGTTACTTTGTCTCCATGACGACAATGGCCCAAAGGCTCATGGGTATCAGACGGTCAAAAAACAGCTTTTTGAAAACACAACAATCAGTCCGGTTCACGGTTTAACATGTAGGAATGTCCATCATTTCCCAGAATGCGAAAGGTATCGACATAGACATGTAAACTTGTACATACACGCATACATACATGAATATGTACATTTATTTGACCCTTTGAATTGAAGACACAGCCGCCAGACTCAGAAGTCACTTTGTAGTGTGTCTGAAATATTTTTGTAATGTGATTCTAAAAAGACATTTAAGGGGAAAAATTCTCAATCTATAACTTCCTGGCATTAAAGTGGTGACTCTCCATCAGTGGAGTTTGAACAGTTAGAAACATTCAGCTGGGGGGAGTTTTCCTTCAAAGATGCTTCTTCCTTTTTGGACTTTTGGCAGAAACGCCACATTCTTCACATCTCCGTCCAAAGCTTCGTGTCTGCAGCTTCCTGCCAGTAAACTACTGCATTAGATAGACTGACAGCTTGTATTTTTATTGAGTCAGTTATCCTAACTGACAACAAAGGAAATGGGAGTTAAAGCACAATTCTGCCACTTAAAGACAGTCAATAGACTAGATGATGTAATATCAGATGTGAAAGCTAAACTGTACCTATTTACATAGAGAATTTCAACACTAACATGTGACATGCTAGAATGCAAAAAGAAATCCATATGAATATCTGTGAAGTCATACGTTTATGAAAATGTTTGTTTGTTTTCAGCGGTGCATTGATAAGGGGTTTTTATACAACATTCATTTACTCTCTTTTTACCCCTTTTTTCTGTGCTACTCGCTACCTTTCAACAGCAGTTTTCTTACAACATGGCATGAGTTTTTGTTGATATTTTACCTGTATGTTTAAGGTCACGAGATATGCTACGTGATATTTTAAGTTCACTTGTGAAGTTTGTACAATTTTTATCATGCTGGTGTTGGCATCTCTTGCTCTGAATAAATCTTGTGTTGCGACACTGATTACGACCCTTTCTTTCTTCTTAATCTTATTTAGTTTCATTACATTCCTGTCATGTATATTTGAATTCCTTTGAGGCAGCTCTTTATTATTTCAAATATCTAAATAACAGGAGACAGGATTGAAATACCTTAATATTGGAATATACGTAATAGGAATCATTCAGGTCGCTTACATACATAAAAGTACTTTTACCATCAGTAAAGTATTTCACTCTTTCATCATTAACAGGTGTAATAACGGTTTCCCGACAGCAGAGGCCGCTGAATTGGCGGGCTCTGTAATATCTCCCTCCTGTGTTTTACTTCCGGTCACAAACAATCCTTTTCCGGTTTTGTAAAATAACAGCCACACACGACGTAAACAAACCGGGACAGTCGCGTCGTGGTTGCGGGTTTCGTTGACGGTTATCTACGCGAGTGGTGGGCGGGAGGATGCACCGTTAGCACGGCACGGCACGGCACGGCGCGGCTCGGGTGGCGGAGTAACCGTCGGCGTTACCATGGTGAAGTGTATCGTTTCTGGGTGTCAGAGCCGCGTGACCTCCGTCAACCGGGGGATCTCCAACCGGACACAGAAACGGTTCTTCTGCTTCCCGAAAGACACCGCGAGGGTCAAGGTGCGACTTTAACCAACGATAAGAGACGTTGTTTTACGCAACGTCACGGTTTCCGACTGAAAGACGTGAATTCTTCCTATTCACCCATTTTCCTTCTGGCTAACGTTAGCTTAATGCTAACCCACTGCATCAGCTAGCTAGAGGTAAACCTGTGAGTCGACCACCATACTCGTCCCCAGTGTGACGTCACAGGCCGTTAGAGTAGCCAGTGTTCCGGGGTCATCAATAGGAGTTAAAGGGAAAAGAGGGGAAGACAATGTCAGGTGGTGTCTAACATTTAGCACAGATGTAAACGCATGTTTCACCAAATTAGACAAGGTGATAAATGTTGATTAAACTTGTTGACTTATTTAGCTTTAGAGACACTTTATCTAATATCCGTAAATTCATCCTTTTGTTTGGAGCTGCAATGCATTTATTTCAGATTCGAAAGGGATCCTCATAGTGAATGACAATGAATGAGTCATTTATTAGTTGATAGAATTTAAAAAAAGTAATAACTCTAAATTCGAAATTCATTCATTGTGGTTGAATGTTAATGTTTCTTTTAAAGACTAAATCTCAGGAGTAATGAGTAATCACTTCATAAAGCAGCAGGAAAATAAACGCATCTTTTCCACGTTGGATTCTGAAGCTTCACACCTGTTAATAAGTTCACTATTTAAACAGATGATTCTTATGTACGGTTTGTTAGTCTTTCACCCGATGACCTCGTGTTGTGTTCAGGTGTGGCTGGCGGCGCTGAGGGAGACGGACAAGCAGGACTCGACCGAGCAGCACTGGATCTGCGAGGACCACTTCCTGCCGGAGGACATCTCGTCCGCCGGCGTCAACAGCGACGCCATCCCCATCATGCCCCCCTACCTGGACGGGCCGATGGGCCTAATCAGCCCCTGGGGGGCCCAGTCGTCCGAGGACGAGGAGGAGGAGGAGGATCAGTGGGCCCCCGGCGGCGGCTATGACGATGATGACGATGATGATGAAGGAGGAGTAGCTGCTCCTGTTGTAGCGGAGCCTCCACAGCAGGTCAGGAGAAGTTCATTTTATCACCGCCAGTGTTTATTGTGCTTATTAAAGAAAGCGTTTTATGATTCATACGTAGCATTCAAGCATCTGCTCTGAACTACTTAATTGTAAAGTAGAGTCAAAAGTAATGACCACCCAGATGTGTGTGACATTTTTATTTTACAATTCAGAATTGGATCCTTTTGATTTTGGTAAATAATCAGACTTCCCACTTTCTTTAGAGGGACCCGGAGACGCTTCGGCCTTCGGTTTCACCAGCCGGCAAGTCGCCCTCAGGAGCCGCTGCAGCCGGGTAACACACTCTCTGCTTTTATTATAATGAATATACATCACGTAGTTTATTTTGTAACGTCTCTCTTGTTGCAGTGGAAATGTTCTGGAGAAGAAGATCCAAGGCAAAAGGATCGGTGGGTGCTGCTGACATTTGTTTCTCCCCCGTCGGCTCGTCCTCCAGCTGTAACGGTTTTTCTCTCGTGGCGATCCAGATGTGTCGCTGTGGATGCTGACGCAGCGTTTCCTGGAGCTGCTGCTGGCGTCGCCGGACGGCTCCGTGGATCTTCGGCACGTCACCGCCGTGCTGCAGACCCGCCGGCGCCGAGTCTATGACATCACCAACGTGCTGGAGGGAATCAGCCTCATCAAGAAGAAGTCTGCCAACAAGTTCAAGTGGATGTGAGTCTGCTTTTTAGTGGCTATGCATTAGTTATCCTCTTTCTTCATCCCTATTGCTTATTGTACAGCAGAGACTGATGCTGAAGCGTTGGGTGTAAACTGTGTTGGGCTGTTTTTTGTATTTTCTTTGAACCGCTGTGTAACAAAGTCAGCTGATGGCCTGTGGCTGTCGTTGCAGAGGCAGCTGTCAGATCTCCAGCTTCCTGAGGACCAACCAGCAGAAGTTCCAGAGAGAGCTGGACAACCTGAAGCTGGTGGAGGACACGCTGGACTCGCTCATCAAGAGCTGCGCACAGCAGCTCTTCGACATGACCGACGACGAGCAAAACGCCGAATATCCTTTCACCTCGGACGGGTTGAGGCTCTGCAGAACGTGGAGACGGAGAGAAGGTGTAGCTGCTGGAGACCAAGAAGGGAGAGAATGTTGGGTTTAGGGTCATCAGGTCCACCGTGCTTCACCAATGTGGCCTAAATAAATAACAGACCAATGTCGCTGTGTTTTAATGAGACTGAGGAAGAGCAACAGTGATGTCATCGTTTTCTTTAACCTCTTCACGGCGGCCTACGTGACCTACGAGGACGTCGGCCGGCTCGCCGCCTTCCGGGAGCAGACGGTGCTCGTGGTCAAAGCGCCGGAGGAAACCAAGCTGGAGGTTCCTCCACCCAAAGAGGTGAGGACACACACACACACACACACACACACACTGTGCAAGTGTCAAGTGATTCCGTGCAAGTAAAATGGATCTCACACATTTAATAGAGGTTTCTTTTGCTGGAAATACCTTGGTGTGTGTGTGTGTGTGTGTGTGTGTGTGTGTGTGTGTGTGTGTGTGTGTGTGTGTGTGTGTGTGTGTGTGTGTGTGTGTTGCTGCAGGATAACATCCAGGTCCACCTGAAGGGGGGGCGGGGCCCCATCACGGTTCTCACCTGTGACATCGACACGTCTCTGGCAGAGAAGAGCCGCTGCTTCTTAACGCTGGAGGAGAGCCGCATCGCGACAACGCCGCTGCTCCCAGGTGACGCCGCCTCCCCCCTCAGAAACACACACACAGCGCCCCCCCCCCTCCCCCCCCCCCCACACACACACACACACACACACACACACACACAGTGTCTAACGCTGTGTTGTTGCAGCGTCCGGCGGTCCGCTGAGCGCAGTGCAGAGCGCGTAGCCACCAGACAGCCACCAGGAGGCGCCGGCCGTCCACCGAGGCTGAATAAACCCACAGGAGCCTGAAGGCATCGTCTCCGGTAGCCAGGAGGAGCCAGCTCCCATGTGGTGATTACAAATATACAAGCAGCTGAGGACGTCGGACCAACGAGGATATTTAACGGTTTAAGTTGCACCGCTGTGAAGTTTTCTTTTTACTGAACTTGAGAAGTTCAGAAGAGATTCAAGTAAACGAAGACGAGGAGGAAGACTTTTTGGTAGTTTTATTTTTGTATGAGAGGAGAGAATGACCTCATGTGTGCCTTTGTTTTATATCTTTCTTTGCTGTACGATATTTGACTTTGTCTCGGTTTCTTTCTAAAAGACAAAATACCTGAAAGATGCTGTAATCAATAAATAAAATGAAACTTCTAAGAAACTGCGAACGTAGTGAATTTTCAAGCCTTAAAGGTCTCATCTTAACCGAAGAAAACACCAAACTATCAGTAATTGATGTTGACGGTTTTGTGTCCAGGCGGCTTCGTTGAGTCGCTGTAACATTCTCAGCCTGGACTTTTCCTTTTTTCCTCTGAGTGACTCGTTTCCAGGAAGCTCCGTTAAACCAACGAAGCTCTTCCAAACCGCGTTAACGACACGAGCGAGCTCATTGGCTCAAGCTCCACTGCACATCTGCATCAACACGGAGACAGATGTTCGCTTCAGTCCCCATTTTACCTACTAGGAACTATTTCATGGATAAATACATGCAAGTTAGATACAATTAATGAAATAAAATGTATGTTCACAAAATAAAAATATAGAACACAATTACATAAAATGAATGAAAGACAAAAACAGCTTCCACTCAGAAATTGGACACAAATGACTACACACACAGACACACACACACACACACAAACTGTGAAATATTCCAAGTACTTAAAGGTTAAAGTACAAAAACAGAACATCTCCCTTTGAACTAAATTGTTTTTTGTGTAAAACTGATATTAGGAAATCTGTTCGCAATGTGAGCTAGCAGCCAAACACACACACACACACACACACACACACACACACACACTCGCCTGACAGCTCGTGTGCAGTTGGGTCTCGGCCATGACGCCTGCTGATGGTCGACATGTTGCATCACAGCGTGTCGTCCTGAAGTGATGACGACAATCGCAACTATAAATAAGACACACACACACACACACACACACACACACACACACAGGGCAGAGTTATCACTCCTGTCACAGAGTCTCCATGAGGCGCGGCTTATGGTTCACAGGTGTGTGTGTGTGTGTGTGTGTTAAACCGAAGAGGACACATGGACTCTTTTGGGGACCCCCCCCACACAGACTAATGTTCTGGTTAAATATATTGTTGGTATTGAACCTGTTTGTTATTTTGGTTACGTGTGTGTTGTGTGTGTGATGTACAGTATGAATACACAACTGTGTGCACTTTGATGTGTGTGTGTGTGAGAGCTGGTGGTTATTGATGATGTTCGTTCTTCCCTTAATATTGCCGAGTACAATAAATCTTCTCCCACACCCCCCTGACCTACACACACACCCACACACACACACACACACACACACACCCACACACCCACACACACACACACACACACACACACACACACACCCACACACCCACACACACACACACACACACACACGCAGACAAACACAGGAAGGCCATCAATCCACGTCTGTGAGAAAGGGCAGTGGCGTGTTGGATCATAAACAGGTTACTGCTTTATAGTGTGTGTATGTGTGTGTGTGCGTGTTTGTGCGTGTGTGTGTGTGTGTGTCTGTGTATGTGTGTGTGTGGGTGTGTGTGAAATTTAAAATATTCCTCACGCAGGAGCAGGGCCGGCGCTAGCCATTCGGGTGCCCTAAGCACAAATGTTTGGTGTGCCCCCCCCAACCAACGAACCAACCAACAAAGGAATAACACTTTCTATCATCTCAGAAATATTTAAAGTTAGACGCTTTACGTCACAGTCAGACTGAAAAAGCTTGTTCATGCTTTTCTTACTAGTAGATTTGATTACTGCGATGCACCTTTTGCTGAACAACAACAAAGTGTTAAATCATTTTTATTCAGAATGCTGCAGTCTTAACCAAGACCAAAAGGTTTGAGCACATCACTCCTGTCTCAGCCTCACTTCACTGGCTTCCAGTAAAACAGAATTGATTTTAAAATACTACTTTTACTACATTATTTTGTATGTTTTATTATGTATTGTGTATGCATTTCTTGTTGCATTGTTTTATTTTTAAGCACATTGAGTCTAATCATATGAAATGTGCTGTACATTGGGTGGGGGGGGGGGGTCCGTAGCCCAGGACCCGGCTCTTTGAGCGCGGAGCTGCTGTGAGTGATGTCCTATTACTTTTGTGTTGGTTTTGCATATTAACAGGTTTTAGACATATTTTATTTGTTACCTATACTAGTAGCCTTCTGTGGTGATTTTTCACGTCCCAGATTCCCCCCCAGGCACGTGGTGCCCTACGCGCAGGAGGGGGGGGGGGGGGGGGGGGGGGGGGGGTTCCTGAAGCTCTTCCAGGAAACTGCAGGAAAACAACATTTTCCATTTTTTCTCCATCTTGGGTGCAGTACCTCCACCTACCGACAGGTGGCGGTGTGTACCTGCGTGCTCTTCTTCCCGGTCTGTAGACCTTCTTCCATCCGTCCATCTATCCTCTGGTCCTCGCCTCCTCTTTGCCTCGCCTCTCCTCTCTCTCCTGTCTCTTGCTTATCTTCAGATGTCTCACCTTTCTTCTGTCCCACTGTCCTTCCTCACTCTGGACACTGCAGCTCTGGGACGCTCTCTTTGTCCTCTCCTTGTCTTCTGGTGTTCATTATCTTGTTCATTGTCCTCCAACCTGTCCGTCACACTTCTGCAGTGTCCTCCTTTGTCTTCCGTTTCCTCTGCTGATCTTTCTCCTTCTTATCTCATCTCTGGTCTCTAATCCTCTTCTATTGTTTTCCTCTTTGTTAATTTACTTTATCGTTTCCTTTCCTCCCTTTGTCTCCTCCTCGCCTTGTCCCAGCTCTCTGATGTCCTCCTCTTGGTTCCCTCTTTTCTTACTTTAATCTTCCTTCATCTCGTCTTGTCGCTTCGGCCTCCTGCTCCTGTTCTGCTTCACATATTTATGTATTTAGTATTTAGTCCTCATGTACATAAATAAATAAATAAATATACATTCCTCTCTACAAACCACAAGTATGTTCAATGTGGAGTTCTCCTCCTTCTCCTCCTCCATCTCCATCCCACCTCCTGGCCTCCCTTCACCTCCTCTCGTCTCTCCTCTTTCCTTTCTGTCTTTGAAGACATCAGAGTTTGGATTCCTTTCTTGTGTCTCGTCTCATCTTGTCTCCTGAACTCTGCTCCTCCGCTTAATTCAGAGACAATTTACTCTCTTTCCTCTCGGTTCATTTCACCTCTTCTCCTCTTTAAAGGCTAAAAATAATTCATTTTAGCATCGCGCACACACACACACAGACACACACACACACACACACACACACACACACACACACACACACACACACACACACACAGACACACACACGCACACACACACACACACACACAGACACACACACACACACACACACGGACACACAGACGGAGCACCAATGTGCGGCAGGAAGTTGACGCGAGCTCGTCTCAGACTCAAACCACTTCCAGGCCGAGTTGACCTTTTGTCTCTCCTCTCCTCTCCTCTCTTCTCCTCTCTTCTCCTCTCCTCTCCTCTCCTCTCCTCTCCTCTCCTCTCCTCTCCTCTCCTCTCCTCTCTTCTCTCTCCTCTCCTCTCCTCTCCTCTCCTCTCCTCTCCTCTCCTCTCCTCTCTTCTCTTCTCTTCTCCTCTCCTCTCCTCTCCTCTGCTCTCCTCTCCTCTTCTCTCCTCCGTGCTCCATGGTTACGGTTGCTAAGTGGGACAAATAAAAGCTTCAGAGAGTCTGTTTCCATTGAAAAACATGAGCTGGTCCTTTTACAGTGTTTCAGGAGGTGGGCTGAAGCGGCTGAGCACCAAGGAGGTTCTTCTGGAATCAGGTCCTCTCTCCTGCAGGAGGAGCAGCAGCAGGAGGAGAAACCCTTCATCTTTGCACTTAATTACAGCGTGAAGTCTCTGCAGCTAAACATGGTTTTCCCTTTAACACACACGCACGCACGCACGCACACACACACACACACAACCTCACCACTAAGGATGTAAACAAGCCGATTTGGGTGACACACAACCAGAAGTGAGAGCTTTTCCCAGAGTGCATTTCTCTGGCTCAGGGCAATAATGTGATTTAGCAAAATAACTCAGTCAATCAGCAACATAACTATCGGCCCCCTGGTGGCGAATCACAGCTGTCGATCCGCGAGAGGATGTGAGGGCCCTAAAGGGGGCGGAGCTTGTAGGCCGTAAAATGGGTTTTCATCCAAGATAAGAAACCTCTCCAGAAATGGAGGGTACTTCCTGGGAAGTGACGTTTACTTCCTGGGAAGTGACGTTTACTTCCTGGGAAGTGACGTTTACTTCCTGGAAAGTGACGTTTACTTCCTGGGAAGTGACGTGTACTTCCTGGCGACAGGTGGAGGTCGGATGAGCCAAACCAAACACACCGGAGGGTCAAAAAATAAAGGAAGTCGAAGTGTATGACATCACTGATCACATGAAGTCGATGGGTGACGACTCATGTTATCATACAGGTAAAACGTCCTTCTTACAGCCTCCCTTTGAAAAACAATAGGATGAAAAACCACTTCAACATTAAGTTAAAAATATAAAATTGTAATTTTACACTAGTTTCTTTTAATTAGCTGTTTTTTATTTTTTAATACGGAACAATTGGGAGAAACCTGCATGACATGAAACACAAACGCTCTCTGATGAACTCATCGGTTTAGAACCTTGTTTGTGCTGCAATCCGTCTCGACAATTCAAAAATGTTATGCACATGCATACGACAGTGACACACACACACACACACACACACACACACACAGAGCGGAGTCCCGGGGGACGGAGACGCGCGCTCACGTCTCACAAAGCAGCGATCAAACTCATCAGCACCAGAATAACTCGCTTGATCATCTTCCCTCAAAGGACAGACGGGACGGAAGACATGTGAGTTGACACCAACCCAGTTGCGTCAACAAGAGCGCGGGCCGCGCGAGCGATGAGACAGGTAGACGCATGTGGGTCACATGTGACGGCGCTCCGTCAGCTGACCTCCATCAAACAGCCTTTAGGGTTTGAATTCAGACTGTCAGCACGAGGACGCTTCCGCCCCCCCCCCCGCACCCTCCACGTCTCACTCACCGGGACGCACCGGCTGGATCCACGGAGCCCCCCTGTGTGGCCCCGGGGCCCAAAGTGTGTGCTGTTCTTCTGTAAAGGGCAGCAGGAGGATTCACTGTTTCTATCCTACGATTTGATTTGAAGCAAATAAACCGAATGACAACTGAGCTGTCAGTCTGGACGTGTTTGATTGACAGCTCAGCAGACCGGGGGGGTAAGGGGGGCGATAAAGATAAAGTACTGCCTCTCGTACCTTAAATAAAACACTCAAAATCAACAACTATTGTTGTGAGAAGTATAAATAAACTATTCTGACTCTTTCTGACATCACTGCTTCTAGTACTATATATATATATATATATATATATATATATATATATATATATATATATATATATATACAGGGTGCGATTTGAAAAAAGCAGACGGGGGGGGATGTTTTTTTTTTAATCATAGACAAGAACATGTGACTTTCAGCTTGCATAAGACAGGCCCTGTCTTATGCAAGCTGCGGGTTCCTGGGTCCTTTTTCGGGTCCGTGGATTAGTCCAATCCAAAGTCCAACTGGCTTGATGCTCACTTTCACGCGCACGGACGGTTTGTTTACGAGGAGGAAGCAGAATGAAGCGCCGAGCGGCGCACAAAGAGGGGATACCGATCCGGGTCGCATGCGCAGCCTGCAACACTAACATGTAACAATGTGTTTGTGTTGGATGACGATCAGAAATTGACACTAAAGATCGTCAGATTGCAAGAGTTTATGTAGGCGAGCAGTTAAGTTGCCTTCATCGCTACCAAGGGGGGGAATCCTTGTCCCCCCCGGAGATAAAAATAATTTAGCAGGGGGGGGGTAGGAAAACCAGAGGGGGGGAAATCCCCCCACCCCCCCCCCCCCCCCCACAAATCGCACCCTGTATATATATACTATACGAATAGCACTATTTGCATAAAACTACTAAAATGTTGTAAAATTGACCAAAATTAAAACCAATAATGATGTTATTTTCTAAATGTTTTACACATAATATTGAACAATGAGACAAACAAATGATTCTATTCATATTTATTTGAAAACAACAATCCACTTTTCCACTTCTACTGCGATTCCTTTTTGCGAGGTCATACATGTTCTATGTTACATGTTATATGAACCAATTCCACTGAACACCATCACAAAAGTTACCTTTTAAATGCACTTTTTTTGTCCTTTTTCTTTTTGTATCATTGTTGTCGTTTGTATACAACGACTTGTGCTTTGATATCTTTGAAGGAGGGAGAGACGTCGTCCTCATGATACGTGTGAATAACAGCGAGGGACGATCCGAATAGAAAAAAGTCCTAAGAAGAGGAGATACTGGTTCCAATACACGATACACAATACACACAGACACACACTCGCATTGCAGCCTGCCCGACTCCGCCCCCAAACGGCCCCCTCCTCCGGCTCCGCCCCCTCCTCCTCCCAGGCCTCCTCATTAGGCTAAATATTGCTCAGCTACAAAGTGAAGGAGGAACAAAAAAACACAAATAAAAGTAAGCAGTGCAGAAAAGCAACCAGAGGTACAGACGCGTAAGGAAATATAAGGTGCATTAGTCAGAGTTTGGTGTGCGTTCGTCATCGCGTCCCCCCGGAAACAAAGCCAATAAATAAGAGTTCCGCTTGAAAAATGTGTTGGTTGAAAATGTGTCTTCTGGTTGAAAATGTGTCTTCTGATTCTGTTCACACGGACTGGAATGTTGTTCTCCAGGAAGAGGTGTGTGTGTGTGTGCGTGTGTGTGTGTGTGTGCGTGTGCGTGTGTGTGTGGGGGGTCAAAAGGCGCCGTGCAGAAGGCCTCTTCATTCACTGAAAGCTGAGAGCGAGACAGTCGTGCTTCAGACGGGAAGTAATACCACGGAAAAAAAGGGAGTTAAAAAAGGAGGTATATGTATGAATATATACATATACATATATCTGATATATATATATACATAAACATATATGTATATATACATAAATATATATATATATCAGAAGCAGGGACACAGCAGCAGAGAACAACGTAAAAGCAATCTAGCGTCACCTCAGTGTGAACGTGCTCCTACATATTAAGTGCAGAAAGATATAGAGACAGATATTATACATCTATATGATGTAAGTATTCATATGTTGGGTAAATATGGTGGTACATCTTACTTCTGTGTGAATAGAGCTCACACAGGTCTAACATATAAAGCCATATTACAGTGTACATATCCTCGCAAACCCCCCCCCCCCCCTCATGCTTTACATACAAAAAGGCATCCACGACACTTAAGAAAAAATGTACAATTTATCAAACATGGTAACAATAATAAATAGTATTATAGAATTGCTGCTGTACACAAAAAAAGCCATTTTTTAAATTTCACTCATATAAAAATATGTTTTAGTGCAACCGTACGTAATCGTAATATTCATAACTTCACATCGCTTGTCGAGACTTTAAGGTGTCCAAAAAGAAAGGGGGGGGCAGTTAATACAAAGCTGATACGCAGTAGTACTGTATTTACATTTACCTGCCTGTTTTGTTAAGAGATTAAAGGCACACACGGAGCTGTCAGACGCCTCCTTCCAGGTGGAGACGCGTCGCCGTGGAAACGGACGCTCAGCCTCCCTCGCAGGCGCACGACGTCACCGGTTCACCGTGCAAACTGCGTGTGCAGGTTTCTCTCCCTCCTCCTCCCCCACCCATCGCTGCTCGTCCTCCCTACAACACGTCCCGGCTCCTCTTTGTGCTGTCTGCCCCCTCCTCCGGAGGTCGGCCCGCCGCCGGGTGCTGGAGGCTTTCCGACGGGGAGGAGGAGCAGGGAGAGGAGGAGGGGGGAGGCCTGACCTCCTGGCCGCTAAAGTGCTGAACCCCGGGACCCTGCGGGGGAGGCGGTGACGGGTGAGGAGGGGGCGGCGACATGGATGCGGACGGCCAGCGCCGCAGGGGGTGGGGGGCGTGGGACGATGCAGAGGGAGAGGAAGGAGTTCTTCCTCCTCCACCTCCTCCTCCTCGCTCGGCGAGCTCCGCCGAGTCGATGCAGAGCGATGCGATGGCCTTGGTGCAGGTCTGGATGATCTCCTCCTGCTCCTGCCTCACTCCTCCTCTTGCTCCTCCTGCTGCCCCCTCCCGGGATGAGGGGCGAGGAGAAGTCGACTCCCTCGGCCTCTCGCCTCCTCCTCCTCCTTTGGCTCCCCTGTCGGTGAAGGAGGTGAGGTGAGAGGAGGCGGCCTCGTTGGTGCTGGAGTCCTCCGACGTGCTCGTCTGCAGCAGGAGGCGGGACGTGCTCTGCGGCGCCGCCTGCTGGCCCCGGGGGGAGGGGCCGGAGGAAGTGACGGAGGAGGTGACGGAGTGCACCATCTGGATCCCTCCGATGGGGATCATCGGGAACGGCGAACGCACCTGGAATGAACAAGATCGTTTCAGCAGTTTCATGGTGCTTCACAGGGTAAATATACAGATTCAAATGTATAAAATACCAAAACATATCAGTCCAAAATGAACATGACAAATTAAATGAAGGAAGCCTATCATAGAAAATAAAATATAAATCTAAAAAGTACTAAATTAAATTTGGTAATAAAAGACACATGTGACCATTGAAACATGTGTAGAAATGAGCACCTGTAGTTGGGAGTGAAGAGGCAGGTGACTGAACAGGACTTGGTGGAGAGGGCTGGACTCGTTACCGCGGTTACCACCCTGGTCCCGTTCCCCTGGCAACGGCGAGACCAGACATTGTTCCTGTAGGCACGAGAGGAGAAGAACGTCCATCACTAACAAACACACAGTTACACGTGAAGCACAACATTCAGTCCCAGTGTCGTGAAATAAGCCTCAGGGAGAAGTGCTTCTTCCCGCCGGCAGGTGCTGGTGAGGAAAACAAACGCCGCCCGTTAAAACACGAGTCCGTCGCTCGCAGGCCGCTTATCAAACGCAGCCGCTGAAGTGGGACCAGCGGCAGAAGCCAGAGTTTCAAGTGGAGCTCTTAAGAGGAAAAACAGCCGTGTTATCAACGTGGGCTTGGATCCCATCTCTGAACGTCTCTGCTCCAGGTTCACCGCAGAGGGGTCAAAAGTTCACTAACTCCTGCTCAAGCACCTGAACGTCACATGAAGTGAAAACTGTGAGCAGCTCCCTGCCGACGAAGACGAAGCTAATGAGAGGATGAAGCTTCACAAGTTAAAGCCGCATTCTGTATGGTGACCAGCAGGGGGGGCGACTCCTCCGGTCCCATAGATGTCTATGAGGAAATGACTCCACTTCCCTCAGTAAAGATGGTAAACATGAGTTTATGGGCTTCAAAGTGACGTCACCATAGCAACGTCCTCTTCTTCTACGCAGTCTGAAGGTTCTTCCTAACGTTTGAGTGGAAGCTTTAACGTCTCTTACCGTCTCCATCTCTGCGCTGCTTCTGCGGCGTCCCAGCTCGGCCGGACCCGGAGCGCCGCCCTGGTGGCCCGTCCTGAGGCCTCGCGATCCACTCTGCTGGCTGCTGGTCACACAGGAAGTAGAACTATCACATTGAGTCTACGCCCTCCGATCACATCTTTAGTTTGAGCGCCTCGGCGGACCCACCTCTGGTGGTGGAGGTGCTGATGGAGCCCCCGGCGAGGAGACACCGGCCGGACCATGGCCCTCTGGCGGCCTCGGGGTGAGAGGTCGCGCTGGTAGTCTCTTCCCCCCGGAGACGTGGGCCGAGGGAGGGGGGAGAGCAGCGAGCGGTGTCCCCTCCTGGGGGAGAGGTCTCGCCTGTATCCCCCCAGGTCCCTCATGGGCGAGACGTGGCGGCGGGGCGAGAGGTCGCGGCGGGGCGAGAGGTATCGGCGGGCCGCGGGCGACAGGGACGGGGAGCTCGGGGACGGGCAGCCGGGGAAGTCCGGCCCGGGCGAGGACAGGCGGGAGGACGGGGAGGAGAGGCCCGGGGACGGGGCGGCCAGCTCGTCGTCCATGGAGGACGAGGAGGGCGGGGCCAGCAGCCCTCGCTGGTACTCCGCCTGCGGCGTGATCCGGATGCTCGGCACGGTGGTGAAGTAGCTGAAGAGCGGCGGGCGGTCGCCGTGACCCAGGAGGTCGCAGGCGGCGCGGTGGGGGAGGTGGGGCCCCGGGTAGGAGGAGGCCACAGCGGTGACGGACATGGAGGGCGGGCCGTAGGGCTGCGGGCTGGTGGAGCGCGAGCGGGTCTTTGGGGTGGAGTCGCCGTCGTAGTCGTCCTCCTCGTCCTCGTCCTCGTCCACCTCGTCGCCGTCGTCCTCTCCGCCGTCCGAGTCGTCGGCGTCTGAGAACTGGTGATCCGCCATGGCGCCTCGGGACATCTTCTCTGACCTCTGACCTTCCTCCCCGACATCTAGGAGGAGGGAAAGTGAGCGCGTGAGGAGAAGAGGAGGAGAAGAAGCAGGAGGTGAAGAAGGGGACGAGGATGCAAGATGAACAAACAGGAAGTGGAAGAAGAAGCAGCAGGGAAGAGTTTCAGCACAGAAACCTCATTTCCCAGCAGCTCCAACCAACTAAACATCTGCGGCGCTCTGCTTCCCTGCAGCCAGATGTTGGCGGCTCTGCAGCTACGGGAGCTGAAGGTTGCTGTTGGCCGGTGAACAATCATCTCTGAGGCTCCGACCTTCTCGTTAAACCAACGGCGTTGGATGATAACTGACGTAAAGGGGAATACCGCGAATAAAAAAGTTGCTTTACTGCCGTGGCTCTTTGTCTTAAAGTTGACGAAGATTCGCACAAAGTTCTCCGATTCCAGAGAGCCACACGTTGTAGATTTATCAAAAAGCTTCCTGACATTCATTACTCTCATTTTCCCATCGATGTGATTTGCTTCTGCTGGATTCCGCCAGCGCTGAGAAGTTTACCCAGATCACACGCAACGTGTGAGGATGTGTGGGTTCGTTCCCAGTTAAATAAAAGGCTGATCCAACACACACACACGCACACACACACACACTCACGCACACACGCGCACACACACACACACACTCACGCACACGCACACACGCGCACACACACAGTTGAAGTGTGACTTTTATTTTGAAAGACCTGCCAGCAGGTAAAACTCTCCGTCCAAGGTAAACGGGTTCCTGCAGTGGAAGACATCGTGTTTTCATTTGAGGTCTTGTGGTTTGCTCAACGGCAAAGTCAAGATGCCTTCAATGTCCAATAGATCTCGAGCAGTTATTTATATTTAATATAAGCAAGCCGATGAATAAATAACTGCGTGTAAAACTTGTTTTTGTGGAATAAACGTTCATGTAAAAGCTCCTTTGTGGGGAAATGTTTTTGTGCGTTTCCTACCTCCTTCGTCTGCCTCGATGTCCTCAACGGACGACATGGAGACGCCCAGCTCCAGACACTTCTTCATGTGAGCCTTCGACTTCATGTGCTTCGTCAGGTTTCCTACAAAAGCCACACACACACACACACACACCATTTAACGACCTTCTCAAAAACAGCTTGTTTGGCTACAAGAGCGACGGAGAAAGAGGCAACATTTGTACGCGAGTCCCCTCGGTGCGGGCCGATCATAAAGGCTTTACGGTTTCATATCAAAGATCAGATGTCTACGCGTCAGCAGCTTCTCGCATCTTTTGTTTGTTCATTTAACAACCGCGTTGTGCTTCAGTTGAAGCTCTAACGTCCATTTTTCCTTAAAGAAGCCGTAAACGTCACAGAGGCATTTTGAAGGAGAAAGCGAAGCTCCTGTCGAATGGAGGAAGTGACCTTTGGTCTTGAAGGCGAAGTTGCAGAACTTGCAGACGTAGGGCCGCACGTCGGTGTGCGTGCGGATGTGCTTCTTCAGCATGCTGGGCTTCTTGCAGCGGATGCCGCACTCCTCGCAGATGTACTTCCCTCGGCCGCGGCCGCGCACGTACACGTAGTCCTCGTTGGATTTGTACCTGGAGGAGAGCGCGGGGAAAATATTAATATAAATATCAAATATAAATACCGATACCAACAGGTTACTGGCATATTTCTGGCATTTCTACAAGTTTTCTTGTCTTATACTGGCAGATATAAAGAATGAAACAGGATATATGATCAGACTCTCGCTGCTGCAGATTGTCCCACTGTAGTTGGGTAACTGCATGAAGTCCCTGTTTAGTGCAGCCGGTCACAACGCGGCTCGGCAGCTCAAACGGGGAAACAAGGAGCCGCTGCAGCTCCACGCCTTTCTAAAAACAGACAACCGCAGGCGCTCCTCCAGCGCCACTTATCCTCCCACAACATCGCCACCGAGCGGGACGGCCAGCGTCTCTCCCCAAAGGCCCAGCGCCGCGGGGCAAAAGGTCACGGGGGGGAGGGGTCACACGGGAGGTTAAAGGTCAGGTGTCACCTGGAGACGTTCACACGGCCGCTTATGAAAGTGAAATATAACGGCTGGTTTTATTCCGTTATGAAACCTTCATGCGACACAAAGAAGTAATGGACGTATTTAGAACCCTTTTTTTGGTTTGACTGTGTGTTTGTGTGTGTTTGTGTGTGTTTGTGTGTGTTTTTGTGTGTGCGTGTGTGTGTGTGTGTGTGTGCGTGTGTGCGTGTGTGCGTGTGTGTGTGTGTGTCTTTGCCTGTTTCTATGCTTTTATCCACGTAGTGTCCTTTGGGACAAAAGAGAATTACTGTCTGTTGCGTTTGATAACTCCTGTGCGTGTGTGCGTGTGCGTGTGTGTGTTTGTGTGTGCGTGTGTGCGTGTGTGCGTGTGTGCGTGTGTGTTTGTGTGTTTGTGCGTGTGCGTGTGTGTGCGTGTGTGAGGGCATTTGCATCTTTGTGCTCTGTTATTCACAGCTTTATGGTCTCTGCTGTAGGACTATAAAACATTATGATACTGTAGGAATGTTTGTAGGCTGAACTCACTTTTGGAGCTTCACTATATTACGGGACACATTCCTCTGGTTTGTATGTGGAAAAGAAGCTTTATGTGGCTTTAAAACATCAGAATTCATAATAGGATCTTCTTGATTTCGTAGCTATCAATCAAAACGTTTTTATCGTGAGTTATGAAATGCAGCGTATGTTTTATGTGGTCGTAAGTCTTTTCTGGGTTAAACGACAGCAGAGGTCAACGTTTCCTCATTTGTATTATTAGATTGTATCATTTATTTGCTTCTAATAATGAGGCACCTAGTATGATGTCGACATGATTTTGGCCTTTTTAAATTCATTTCTTACTTTGCATGTTTTTATTATTTTATTGTGTGGTTATGAATTGCATTAATGTGTGTGCTATTTTTCTGTACAGCACTTTGGTCAACTTTGGTTGTTGTAAAGTGCTAAACAAATAAAGTTGGTATGGTATGATGAAGCATCTCAGAAAAGCCCCTCAGTGGAATCAGGTCTCCAGGCTTTTAGACCATGATGGAAATCAAAGACCTAAATCAGTGCAGAAA
Source organism: Apeltes quadracus (assembly GCA_021346845.1). Classification (NCBI taxonomy): domain Eukaryota; kingdom Metazoa; phylum Chordata; class Actinopteri; order Perciformes; family Gasterosteidae; genus Apeltes; species Apeltes quadracus. Next base: position 14,327,626 of record CM037934.1, on the reverse strand, counting down.
TTTAACCAATTATTCCTCAACACGACTTCTCTCTGTGCACCAGATGTCACTTTAAGTCCCTTTGAGTTATTATGCACATAAACCAAATAAGTGACTGGAATGAAAACATATTTTCTATGTAATGGATCATGAAGATGTTGCATTGATATAATCATATCAATGAAGATTTATTCATTGAAATACTTTTATGTGCGGCTGTCTTTGTACTTTGATTATTAACTTTCAAAGTCATATTGGGGTTTGAATTATTTAGCAGACAATTTAAATTCTTGCAGTATTCCCAGTCACGGAAGAATAAACCGGCGCGATATAGACTTTCAGTAATAGACTTTCAATCTGCTCTCGGCTCTTAACTCGCAGGTCTCAGAGGAAGGATGAAACAAACGCTCCAGTAAAATGTGTGATGGGATCTGCTGACCAGCGAAAGGGCAAACTGCAGGAAGCACATCTACTAGCTCGGCTCCAGATTCCACGCAGGCAGAAATACCACGAGAACCAGCTACCAGCGGCATTGGCTGGAATACTTTTGATACGTATTCACTTCGTTGGGAGGGTGTGTGTACTTTCGGGACGTACCCGCCTTCGAAGATCTTAATGCGGGTCGGTTCGGTGGCGGTCTGTTTGACCGAGACCTCCTTCTCCACCTGCTCCTCCTTCGACCGGTCCCACGACACCACGCCCTTCATCTTCCTCACCAGATTACCGGCATCAACTGGCATCAGCTCTGGTTTCAGCTGCAGGAGGGGCAAAATGAGGAGAGGGGTGGCGTGAATGAGCCGTCCGCATCTCCTGTGCTCATCTTTCTCTGCATTTGCACACTTTCATGTTATTTTGTTCATTTGTTTGCTTATTTCGTCACCTGATCAAACCTCAGCTTCCAGGCCACGGACGAAACCAGCTTCCCAGAGCTGGGTGGCGATGTGGCGGCGGTCGAGTACATTGAATCGGTGTCTCTCCTCTGTTTGGACCTCAGCAGGGCCAGCGCGGCCTTGGTGCTGAGGTTCAGAGGGTTTGGGTCGTAGGAGCTCACGCACCACGAGTTGTAGACGGAGCTGTGCGACGCCGTTTGGGTGCTGTTGGGTTTGGTGTAGTTCAGGAAACACCAGCTGACCCTGCTGGTGGCGCGCAGGCTCGGGAACCGGAGAAGCTGCTGAACGTCAGCCACATCCGTGAGCAGCAGGGTCTGACCCGAGGGTCCAGGTAGAACCGGGCTCTGGTCGGCTGCCAGCTGCACCAGCATGCTGACTGGCATCTTACTGGGCCCGGGCTCATTCGGGTTGTCGGGGTCCTCTGCCTCGTCGGAGGAAACCATCGACTGGGGGCTGGCGCTGTGCTCCGGGACGCAGTCGTCCACATTAAGCTCCTCGGGGGAGTCACGACCACCTAAACCTGGGGAGCGGTCCGTGACAATCTGGAGAGGAGGGGTGAAGCTCTCGGCCCGGGGAACGTCGGGAAGGTGCGGCGCGGAGGAACGGACGGGAACGGCGATCTTGGTGGCGACGGGGAAGTCGCTAAGCGGAGGAGAAGAGGACATCCTTTCGGAATCATCAATGGAGCCCTCGCTCTTCAGAAGTCGACCTCCGGCCGGCACCTTCACGGGCTCGTTGGCGCTTTCGGTTCCACTCAGTTCCACTGCGCTCATCTCCTTGACGATCAGTCCGTACATCCTCTCCTCCTTCACTCTCTTCTGCTGCTTCGTCTCGACGAAGAGCTCCAGGGAGCTGGTGGGGGAGAGCATGCGCTTGCTGCCTCCGGCGCCGCTCCCGGAGGCGTCCGTGGTGGATATGGTGCCTGAGGTGAGTGACAACGGGATCCCTGTGTTCAGGTGGTGCTCCGGCAGTGAGTCTGCAACGTTCCAGGGCGGGTAGCGCAGCGCTGCGCTGTCAGTGTGTCCGAGGAAGTGCGCCAAGTTGAAACCCGCCGCACTTATGCCCCCTCCGATCCCTGCGGGTGGTTTGTTGACACCGACAGCAACGACCGAAGGAGACACGTCGCTGCTGTCACCTCCGCCTTGCCTGGCCGAGGCGCCGCCTTGTCCTCCGCCTCCGTGGGAGGCCATCAGCTGGCTAACACTGGTGTACATGACACTACCATAGGATGGCACGTGGGTTTGGAGGCGCACAGGAACCAGCATACCAGGCAGCGAAGACTGGGAGCCCAAGTTCTGCGTGGCAAAGACTGGTTGTACCTGCTGTAGAAGCACGGTGGCGGTAGTGGAGCTGGGAAGGGGGTGTGTGGACGAGAGCGCAGTAAAGTTCTGCTGCTGTGGCAGGGGAGAGTTGCGAGATGGGAAAGAGGCAGGGTACATTTGAGAGGTCGGCTTTTCTTCGTGTGGCTGCAGGGAGGGAAGCGGCTGTTGTTTGTGGAGCGGATGTCCAGGCAGGGAGCCGGGGGATCGGATGTGGAGCTTTTGGAGCTGCTGGGCCTGAAGGGTTAGCTGCTGTCTGCCGGTCCGACCGGTCTCCTGACTCCAGAACAAACTGGGTTGCTGGTAGGTAAGGAAGGGAGGGCCACTCGAGTACTGCTGGATTGCTTCCTTATTCATGCTTGCTGCCTCATGACCTTGATATTCACCCTCGGACGAAGAGCCCTGTTTCTGCAAGCGATGCTGACGGGACCTATAAAGAGGTTCGTCCTGCAGGCTGTCCTCACTAATACTGTGCTGGATGTGATGCTGATGGTGCTGGTGGTGGGATCCTGCAAATAGTGCATAAAACATAAGGATGTGTTTTGAGATTAAATTATTTTCACCAGGGGAGAATATTGTCCAAATTAAGCGAGTAGAGAAAGACCTCAACACATGTTAAAAAATAGCTATCCATGACTTCTGTCTGCTGTAATGCTAAGCTTACCTCCAGTGCTACTTCCAACTCTCTTAGTTCTACCGGGCCCATCGCTGCTGCTGTGGGGGGATCCTGTTGGGCCAGGCCATGCCCCATGTTCCAGGACTTCCTGTTTGATTGACATCTCAGCATTCCCCGGTTCCTGAATGATTGCCTCTGGATACACACTCAGTGAAGCCTGTAAAATATCCAGAAGTATAGCGGGTTAGTTATGAAATAACTGTGTAGGTCTCGTCACAATGCGATGATAAAGTGTGACAAAATAAAATGAAATGCAGCTTCTAGTGGTGGCTCGGACATTCAAAGCCCCATTTTCCTACACCATCTACAAACTTCCAGTCCTTTTTTTAAGAGTTACCCTAATAAGTAGTAGTAGTTTTTCTGATACCTGTCGGACAAGAAATCCCCGCCGGCGATCCTTCATTCCAGAGGCACTGCAGTATATCTCTCCCTGTCTGGAGGGGGACAAGCTTCCATAGTCAAAGGATTTACTGCGCATCTCAGGCAACTCTGTGGGCAGCGCGCACGGTGCCTGCTCCGATGAAGACCTCCTCATCTCCCTCTGCTGATGGTGGCTGGAATGCCCAGTGCCAGGTACCGTCAGGAACTCCGACTGCTTAGGTCCACCGCCAGATGCCGACGAGTCATCCTGGTTCAGAATCACCAAGACAGTTGGTCAATTGGGAACCAGCTGTGTATTGTAGGTTTTGTATGAATAAAGGATACTGTACTACAACTAGTGTAGGACCAATGCAAGAAGTGCATGTTATGGAATCTGTGATAAAACTGCTCGAGGGGACTCGGGATACTTGAATATACTAAATATGAATTTGAGTACCTGTTTGGTGGGCGAGACGGACTTGAGGCCTTCTTCTCTGTCAAAGGACATGGAGAAGGAAGAAGAGTGGGACAGGTTGCTCTCTTGACTGGGGCTTCGAGACAAGCTGGTGCAGGTGGACTCAAAGCTTGATTCCCCTGATGAATGCTCCATATCTGCCAGGCGGAGCCTCTTCTTCTTGGGTGGGAGCTTTTCCGATGGCATCTGGGCGAGTGTGTCACTCCTCTGCGGCAGCTGGAACTCCTCTACATGTTGCAGCTGCTTCTCCGGTTCCTTGGTTATTGGAGCCTCTGTATCTTTTTCAGGCTTGTCAGGCTCCTCCGTCACCCTGATCTCAGGAACCTGGATGTTGGGTTGTCGCACCAGCTTGTGTGGTATGTGATAAGGCTGGCCAGGTGACGCTGCTGCTGACGAAGACGAGAGGGAGACCAGGTCACTGTCGCTTTGCAGCTGCTGCTCCATGCTCTCAGTTCTCAGGAGGGCGGATTCAGGACTCAGCGCATCTTCAAAGATATCTGTGTCGGACTGTTCAGAGTACTGGCTGGATAGAGCTCTATCTGAAGGTGGATACCCTGGCTGCTCAAAGGACTCTGACTTCTCAAAGGAATTTGGCCGGCTGAGGGAGTTGGTGTGCTGAATGACTGATATGACATTCCCAGCTGCCTTCCTGACCTCAGAGTCCTCAGAGCACATGCTAGCACAAGTATCAAAGCTGTCGGACTGGCTGTGAGCGCTCTGGAGAGAACCTTTCCCTGTTGGCGTGGCTCTTGACCCATCAAGACTTCCTTGTTTGAACTCATAGTCACCTATCATCTCAACTGAACCACTGCAGCTACTGTCATGTCCAGGACTGTCCTCCTCATCCCCAACACTCTTCTCTTTCCTCCTTTTTCTTGTTGCTATTTCTGACATGCTGACTTTAGTAACATACAGGCTGTAGGCCATGTGCTCTGGGACCCCTGGGTTGCGCTCACCAACCGTCACAACCCGAGACGAAGCTAAACTCTTGGACATGTGTCCATAGCCCTCAGCCTCTCCGACATGGGCTTCATTGGCTGAATGTTCAAATGCAGCTTGCCTTGTGAGTCTACGACCCGGCGGGTAAAACACATCATCCGTCGTCATCATCTCATCGAAGGAGTGGCTGCCTCGGATGGCAGGGGGGACACTGAGATTAGGCGGAGAGGCGTTCGGCATGGAGTTACTCCTAATAAGCGTTGCGGAATCGGACGGAGGCTCCAGAAGCCCTGTACTGCTTTGACAGGGTCCCGTTGGATACTGCTTGGGATCTCCAGAGACTCCTACATCCCCTCTGAAACAGACATGATCCTCGGCTATCTTCCCCATGTCCAGAATACCACCCGGTTGCTTTACACCCGCTGAGCCGGGGTCTGCACCTGCCATGCCCACCGTGATGGACTGTCTGGATCTGGAGTTGGGTCGGTAGTACCAAGACCGACCAAACATGATCTCTTCGTACGTCTTGCCCTTAGTATTCTGGGGGTTGGTCTGCTGCTCTGCACTCTCAGAGCGTGAAAAGTAGCCAGAGTCCGTGCTGCCTTTGCTGTGAGGACTGAGGAGGTTCAGGGACTGGGACGTGACACATTCAGAGTCCTGACCTTTTTTATCATTCGGTTTCAGGGCCAAACGTTCTTTGATGGAAGGATAGTCATCCAGGGAATGCGCTCTTCCAGCGTGCGATGCCAACATGTAGTGAGAGGACGGGCACTCCATCCCTGTGGAGGGGACTCCTCCAAGCTTGGGAACAATAAGGATAGGCACTTTCATGGCCCCCAGTGGGAGCTCTTCAGCTGAGTCTGCATATGCTGGTTCCACACCACCTGCACAGGGAGAAACATATAGAAACATAGGCAGTGAATGAATATGTAAGGGAGATTGCAGTGAATTTGAAAGATAATATAACTTTAATATAGTTTAAGTCTTGATTATTAAGAATAAAAAGTCTATACAAACAATAAAACCCATAACGTTAACTTTTATTTGATCATTTCCAATGTCTTATGAAGGTTTTTATAAGATGGGAAATTGACCTCTGTTCTTGTCGGCCTCGAAGGGGATCTGCGGTATGGGGCTGTCTTTGTCCGTCAGCATGGTGGAGCCCTCCAGACCTTCCTCGTCTGTATCTGTACTCTGCTCCCCATCCGAGTGGACCTCAGCCTCGCCCGCCAGGGACGCCTGGTCCATGTCCCCGCCGCGGGCCACAGACAGCTCGGAGAAAGGTACGAGTCCTGCCTTGATGGCGTGAGCGTGGGACTTGCGATGCTTGTAGAGGTTGCTCTTGGTTTTGAAGGAGAAGCCACAGGGCACGCAGGGATACGGCCTTTCTCCCGTGTGTGAGCGGATGTGCTTCTTCAAGACGCTGGGCTTGGCGCAGGCCCGACCGCAGTAGTGACAGATGTACTTACCGGGCTTCTTCGGCTTCTGCTCTTTTTTGCCGTAGCTCTCCTCCGCGGGCTCAGGACCTGACTGAGAATACTGTCCGAAGGAGCTGGGTAAACTGGGAGATTTCTGGCGGGGGAACCTCCTGGCCCCCGCCCCTTGAGGATGAGCGTGTCCCGGGTGTCCAACAGAGTAGAGGTCATCCGAGGGCAACTGGCCAGCAAATGGCCAAGCGTGAGGCTCCAGGCCCGGCTGGGGTTTGGCCCCTGAGAGGAAGCGCTCCGCTTGGGGGTGCTGAGGGTATGGCTGTCCCAGCTGGTAGGAGTATCCCCTGGGGAACCCCTGAGCAAAGGGCCCCTGCGGGTCTTGAGATGGGGGGCCTCCAACGGCGCCGACTGCAGAAGGTCCAGATAGCGGCTTCCCGGAATTCCCTGTAATTGCATACTTCTGCTGGGGGGCCGACCCCCCCGTGGCACCGCAGGGCAAACTCTCCCGTTGCTTTGCGGCCGGGCCTGCAAAGGTGCTTCGTTTGGTGGGGGCAGAGGGCTCGGACGCCCACTTCCTCTGCAGGGACGCCTTCTCCTTCACCCCCTCCTTGTTTGAGCATCTCCGCCCAGCGGCAGCGGACTCACAAGCCTCCATCTTTGTGACACTCTTCCGTGGGTTAAAAGGGGGGGGGGGGTGGAGGGGTGGTGGGGGAGTCGGGAAGGTGGGTTCTGGAGGGTTACAAGGTCCCGAAACTACACGGCATGATAGCTGAATCCTTGAAGGCTGCCGAGAACTTCACAGGAACAGGAAGAGTCCGTCCATTGCCAAAATAGGCTAATTGTAAAACCCGGCTGGGAGCAGGAAGTGGAAATGAAAGAGGAGCGCTAGTGGATAGCATCAGAAATGTTTCCCTCCTTTCACCATTTTATAATCGCTAATGTTGCTGTGTGATCTGTTTCTGTCCAATTCATTCAAAGATTAGAGCCCTCGAGTGATCTGGAGAGGACACAAAAAGAACGAACATGTTTGAGCTAACGGCAAATAAACGCATTATTCTGAATGATATCGGTCAGAACTTACTTCTCTTTGGGGAAAGATCCTCTTTCTTCAGCTTCAAAAGTCACCCAGTTTTCAAGCGCAAAGACCTGCACAAAAACAAGAGAAAAAGCCAATTACTTCTGATATCAAATACTATTAATGAAACCCTGATCTCAATGATGAAGTGACCCCAGAGCCCGACGTCTACCACAGACGCACAATAACAAAGTACAATGGACGTGTGGTACAGAAAGGACTCATTAAGTTTTTAAGCACACGCCTGAAGCACAAATGTAAATGTCCTTGTTTATTCAGTTAGTTTCTTCACTCTTTGCTTTTTGCTTTCCGCCCTCCCTCCCTCCCCTCAGTGAGTCACCGATGCAATGCGAGCCCACGCTGTTCCTAAAAAGACACAAAGGCTTATAAATAGCGCTGTGGAAGTGACGTCGGAGTGTCATAACGCGCGTGGGCGTCCAGAAAGGCCAAGGAGCAGCCATCAGCGCGAGCACCTTGCCTTCCTCTCTGTGTCACAGCTGGATCCGACGCGCTGTGTAATCAGTGAAGAGAGCACGCACAACAACAGAAAGACACACACACACACACGCAGACCCACAACTCTCAGCGACTGCAAACACTGCAGTAGACGCAGATGTAGATGGGGGTGTATTTCCGTTGTTTAACGTTTCTCAACGACACCTGACTGCAGAGAGGGGCACAGCAGACGCACACACACACACAAACACACACACACACACACACACACACACAAGCACATGCTGAAGTTGCATTCTTGCTTTGTATTTCCTCATCTCAGGGTTTTAAAACCTGAAACGCATTCAGATTGCGACACACACACGCACACACACACACACACACACACAC
>CM037934.1:14307137-14314637 GCA_021346845.1 Apeltes quadracus | reverse complement strand
AACATTGACCAAAATAAAGTCCTCAGTTCCATCCTGTGTGTCGCTGCAGAGGTCAATTAAAACATTCAACAGCTCCCCGCTGCCACGTGTGGAGCAAGCTGTTTGCAAAAGACTCCCATCTGGGTGCAGCACCACGCCTACCGCGTCCCCTTGAGCAAGGCACTTGAGCTCAAGCTGCTGCAGTGAAAGCCAACAGCGGGACGCCAGCGCCAGTTCCCAGGAAGGGAGGACGTGCAGAGGAGGAACAGCTGCAGGGGAGGATGGTGGTTCGTATGTGCTGCTTGTGTTCCGGTTTACGTCTGTGTCACACCAACATGTGACCACCAACATCTAACTACCAACACATGACCACCAACATCTGACCACCAACATCTAACCACCAACACGTGACCACCAACATCTAACCACCAACACGTGACCACCAACATCTGACCACCAACATCTAACCACCAACACGTGACCACCAACATCTAACCACCAACACGTGACCACCAACATCTGACCACCAACATCTAACCACCAACACGTGACCACCAACATCTAACCACCAACACATGACCACCAACATCTGACCACCAACATCTAACCACCAACACGTGACCACCAACATCTAACCACCAACACGTGACCACCAACATCTAACCACCAACACGTGACCACCAACATCTGACCACCAACATCTAACCACCAACACGTGACCACCAACATCTAACCACCAACACATGACCACCAACATCTGACCACCAACATCTAACCACCAACACGTGACCACCAACATCTAACCACCAACACGTGACCACCAACATCTGACCACCAACACGTGACCACCAACGTGTTTAGTCTTAATTGAGGGCTGTCAATCACTGCAGTTTGAAAGAGAACAAGGAAGCACAAAGAGACGGAAAGAAGAGGCTCTCCAGAAACGAGTGAAATAAAATATAAGAGAGAATAAGATGAATGAAGTGAACTTCATCTGAACTGTGATGTGTGCACACGCACACACACACACACACGCAAAGACACGTACACAGAAGTGCACATATAGTAGACACTGATTTACAACAGATTTGAATTATGCTACTGGATGTGTGTGTGTGTGTGTGTGTGTGTGTGTGTGTGTGTGTGAGAGGAGTAGGAAGTGAGTAGGAAGGTCTTGCTGTGCAGAGGTGACTGAATTGTTGTTATAAAAGCCTCCGTCACACAACGGAAACACTCCAGTACTGAATGCTTCTTTGAACCTGACCCCCATCTGAGGTAGAATCAACGAGGAGGAAACCGCAGAGTCGCCTCACAGAGTCCGATCAGAAAGGCTTCATTCTTCTGCTGTCGTTTAAAAGACACGTCTGCTTTTATTCATTCCATTCCGAGCTCAACCGGCAGGTGACAGGACGTGCGAACGTCACGGTGAGCTTCAGCTGAGGAGCACGCAAACGCGTCGTACGCAAACAGCGTCGCACGCAAACGCGTCGCACGCAAACGCGTCGCACGCAAACGTGTCCCCTGCAGGCCGCCGCAGCTCCTCCAAACCAACAGACAATAACAGGACGAGTGTCTGTCTTCTTTTACATGTCTGGTGCACAGGGTGGAGTAACCCTCTGTTCTGTGTGTTAACCCGTGTGTGTACATGTGTGTACATGTGTGTACATGTACAGCAGTGGGGACTTTATTTTGAAGAAGAGGAGATTCCTTTGATGATTTCCGTCTTCCTTCCGTCTGCTCTTCATTAGCGAGTGGACACTTCCTCCGTCTGTCTCGCGTTGAAGCAGAGATGTGCATGGGAGCGCTCATGGCGAAGGTGGGTTTGACTGAGGAAACGAATCCACATCTTACGAATTCAAATCGTATTATTTCACAAATGCTTTGTATTTATTTGAAAGCGTTCGCACCCACATTGTGGTGAGAACGGGAAACACGACGTGACGCAGCAGCTATTCAGGCTGTTAAGAGTTCCATGTTCCATGTTCTGTCTCCTGGCACACACACACACCACACACACACACACACACACACACGCACACACACACACACACACACACGCACACACACACACACACACACACACGCGCAGCCTACAGCGCCTCCTTTGCTCCACAACTGGCTCTTTGACCAGTGTTTTTCCATTTAACGGGGAAGCAGAAAGACAGGGGAAAAAGATGGAGGGGTGAAAGAGGGGTGAGGGGGGGAATGAGAGGGGGAGGGGGGGGGGGGGGAAGGGAAAACAGGCGTCCTGTTGGTGTAAATTGCCAGTGGAAAAGAGAAGAGAAGGCAGTCATATTTTCCACAGGGCTGTTGGGCCTTGAAACTATTACCGAGTTAGCCCTGTGTGTGTGTGTGTGTGTGTGTGTGTGTGTGTGTGTGTGTGTGTGCGTGTGTGTGTGTGCCTGCGTGTGCGTGTGTGTGTGTGTAGCTTCATTACATTTTCCACAACAGTTTGCAGAAATACACAAGGAGTCAAGATGGACACATGAAGGGAGACGCTTCTACTCATCCAGCAAAGTTACTTATTTTCCATATTATAATGAACCTGTGATGTCACAGACGTCGCCGTGGAGGCGGAGCCAGCGAGTCGCTAGTAAAGACACATTTACCTCCTCAACCTCCTCTTCAATCCTGATCTCCTCCTGATCTCTGCCCTCAACATTCTTTGGCGCATCTTCAGCCTCCAGGCCTCCAGCTGCGGCCCTCGTGCCAGTCCTCCTCCTCCTCTTCCTCCTCCTCCTCTTCCTCCTCCTCCTCTTCCTCCTCCTCCTCCTCCTCCTCCTCCTCTTCCTCCTCCTCCTCTTCCTCTTCTTCTGGACTTGGCCTTGTGCACAGCGGCAGCGGTTTCATGCAGCGGGCCTCTGGAGAGTCTCTGAGCGAACACTCGAGTTCAGGGCCCGTGACAATTCCTAGTGTGTGTGTGTGTGTGCGTGTGTGTGTGCGTGTGTGCGTGTGTGTGTGTGTGTGTGTGCATGATGCTCTCACTTATGTAAGCTGTTTCCTCACATCTGCACCCCTCCTCCCCCACCTGCATATCCCCTTTTCTTCTCCTCCTCGTTTCCTCACCTCCTCTTGCGGCCTTGTTTCCTCATCTCTTGTGCTCCTCTCCTTCTCCTTTGCTCTTTGTTCTCCTCCCCCCCGTAGAGAGGAGCAGAAGGAGCAGCCTCCTCTCGGGAAGCCAGTCGCCCTGCGGGCCCTTTTTTCACGCTAGTTGCGTCAGGAATCCTCCCATGTAGGGCAGATAATTACCCCCAAACTTTGCCTAGTAATAACTAGAGATGCTCATATTAACATCAATAGGAACATTGATCATTATATCAGCCTGTGATTCAGACAGGATGATGCCATAATTATAAAGTTTGAATTATAAAGGCTTGTGAAACACAAAATAGCTTCAAATAATAGAATATACAATCTGTTTTGGGGGTAAATTGTAGTGACGTGACTCCTACGTGGGACCTTTTAGTCCCGTAGTGCAGCTGATCTACCAAAGCTCCTCTGTTCTTCTTCTCCTCACGGCCGTCGTCCCGCCAAATGTTCCCTCCAGAAGGAGCCGACCGACGCGGCAAAAAGACCAAAGTCCACACTTATTTATGAGCAGCAACGAGTGCGTGTTTATTCCTGACACGATGGGGGCGGGTGCTTGAATGAGTCCCCCACACACACACACACACACACACACACACACACACACACACACACACACACACACACACACACACTGATCTCTGTCCACTCACATCCGCAGAGCAGCAGGTAGGTAGGAGGTGTGTGTGTGTGTGTGTGTGTGTGTGTGTGTGTGTGTGTCCTATAGGAAGCATGAACTCTCAGCAGTGCAGATGGCTCACTGAGCAAACGAGACCAATAACAAACCGCTTTTTCCACCCGATTTGTGCCTGCAGTTCTTCCTAGATGTTACCACAAAAAGGTTGCTGCCTGTGTGTGTGTGTGTGTGTGTGTCTGTGTGTGTGTCTGTGTGTGTGTCTGTGTGTGTGTTACTGTAACTCATACTGTACACCTGCATTTGTAAAAAGAAAAGCTTCCTGTTCCACTTCCTGCTGCAGTTTTTGCAACTGATTTGCATCTGTGTTCCTGTCGGTGCTGCCAATGTTCCTTTAAAGTGATCAATGTCCACTCATCAATCACTACTCCGTCCACACCTCAGTGAATCGAGACGTTTGTCTTTCTGCATCGCCATAGTCCATTAAAGGGACGCCACGTTGTGTTTGGCGTCCTCGCGGATCCGTCCTCACGGGGACACCAGAACCAGTCTCCTGCAGCAGGTGCATCTCGCGTGGGCGACAACAACGTGTTCATGTGTGTGTTTCTGACAGGATACAACACGCCACCTAAACGCCCCTCCTGTCAACCCGTCGCCCTGGAAACCGGATGGATGTTTACTGTCAATACGCCGACGTCTCTGCGTTGTTAGTGGTGATCTCATCCAGATCGCAGTGATTCTTTCTCAATCAATGAATGAAGAGGGAGGGGGAGGAATGCAGGTACAAAAAACAGAATAATAACCAGCGGGGAGAAGAGGAGAGAGAGGTCACGCGTGGAGGTCACGTGCACGCCAGCCTTCAGCCAACGGCTCATTGGAGACTCTGCAGCTCCGGCGTGTTTACACGGTATCATCATTTCCATAACCGGACCTTCACAGAGGTTTCTGTCTGTTCGTGGTCACCTCGATGGCTTTGAAATGCACCAACAAACATCTAAAAACAGCGAAGAAGTCCTGAGGTTGCAGCAGCACGACAGCAATATGTGAAGAAATATAGGAAGTCAAGGAGATACAGGTTTAAAGAGCCACATGATGTCCAGGCAAATAACGCCAGACAGAAGAAAAGGGCGCCTGTCTCTTTAAATGCCGTCAGAGGCTTCCTGTCCTAATCTCCTTTCACAATAAAGTTCTCATTTAGCTCAACCAGTGGGTCACACACATCCACACACACACAGTGAGGGACGGATGAAGACCTGCTCCTCCTCACCTTCCTCCCCTCACATGCTCCCTTGTCTCCTCTCCTCTTTCCTTTGTTCCTCGTCACCAACGCGACCCAGCAGTCAGTTTTACTTAAAATGAAAAAGGTGCGTTTGATTTGTGCACACCTGGTTTACCTTTGACTGAATCGATCCTCGCAGACGCTGCAGATTTAATCCAAACGCAACCAGAGCACTTTGCTTTTATTGAGTGAAAACATGAAGGTTTTGCTTTTACTCCGTTTACTCCGTTTTTTCCAAGTTACAGATTTAAATCCCAATAACTCACATTGGACAGTGATGGGAAACATCTGTCCATGATGCTGCAAGAACAAATGAATAAAGGAAATAGTGTTTCCTGGAGACGTAACAGACGAAGCAGCTCTTGATGTTGGGTGAACGTAGTTCTTATTCTGTAAATTAGAAAGCAGCTCCACAGAGGAGGTCATCGACTCGTCCAGCATCTTTGTTCCTATTTCCTCCTTTCCTTCACACTTGCTCCCTCGTTTCTGCTCCTTCCTTCCTTCCTTCATCATTTTTTTAGCAATCGCTCCTCACCTTCTACCCCATTTAAAGTTACACTTTCTGTCGTCTGGGGCTTTAATTAATCACGCGACTGGTTAACGAACCCTCCGTCCTCTACTGCTAATTAATCAGCTTTCTGCCTTAATGAACAGTCTAAACTCGTTAAACCTGTTTCGCTCTTAATTAGCCCGTTAGCTCCGGGGCCTAGCGAGCCGACAGGACTATTAGGCCCTACTACGCCTTAATGGCGGCCCGGGTGAGCGCGTGTTAAGATGACCTCACTCCCTAATGGGGCTGCTCAAATATTTATAGGGCAGGAAGCTGAGAGATGGAACGGAGACAGGAGACACTGAGGGAGCGCAGGAGAAGACCGATGCTGCCTTCGAGTGCTCCTCGTACGCTCCCACTTCCGACTGCGGAAGCTGCGAGGGTACGGAGAGCCCGAAGGGTCAAAGCGCGCCCGTCTCCTCGCTCGCCGCGGCGGACGGGACGAAGGCGGGAAGCGAGACTTTGAGGAGAAGCTTGTTCCAGTTTAACAGTGAAGATCTTTGATACGATTTGATCCAATGTGATCACGTAGTGATCAATGGGGTCACACACACACACGTTAGTCTCCTGGGACCGTTCTGATAAATAAAAATGACTCATCTCCCCACTGGGCTTGTTTTTGTTGCTGTTGGGACGCGTCCTGCTGATCTCAGGGAGTAAAATACACTCGACTAACATTTTCCTTTTTTATGAAACTCTTTCTTCAGGTCTGGACGGTCGCTGCCAACAGACTGAGGTCATTCATCTGGTTTCCAACGCTGCTCACCAGTCTCAAGAACTCGGAGGCAACGAGCGCCAGCAAGCGAGCGAGGAAAGGAGAAGGAAGATGGAGGCAGATTTCTACGCGAAGAGGAGAAAATATTCGGGATTCACGGAGCCTCGAGGGAGGAAACAGATGAAATGATCTCATGGATTTGCTCCTTGTTACAGGACAAATGGGGTTTTAAGACAATTACACATGATGGTTCCTCAGCGAGGGGGGTCAGAGGTCAAAGTGTTGATGCTGATGAAAGCAAAGGGATGGAAGGATGGAAGGAAGGAAGGAAAGAAAGGAGCCATAAAGAAAGCGGGATGAGGGAAGCAGGTCGGTATGAAGTCAGTGCTGAGGGACTGGGTGGAACCAGATGGGAAACACATGCTGTGACACACACAGACGCACACAGACACACACAGAGGGATGAGTGTGGGTGGAGTCTGACGGTGACCTCTTGACACCAGATGGAGGGACCACACTCCTCCTCGCTGATGTAACCTCACAGCTAATTCGCTTGGCCCCGCCTCTGTCGCCCCAGCGGCATTCTGGGTGTTTCGCTCTGCGACTCGATGCGATCGCGGCCTTTAAGTCTGTAACTGACGCAGAAAAACACGGCTGAGCTCATCTCCTCGAGGAGGACACGAAAATACCTCAAATGCCGCCGACCTCAATCTGACGTCACCAATAACACCAATTCTATTTTTAACCATTTTAACCACCAATACAGCTCATCAATAACATATTTGAGATACTGAATGTATTGTACCTCGCCCTGTCGTTGTGTGTCGGACGCACAAAAGCTTCCTCTCAGTCTCTCTGTCCTCCGTCGCAACGAGGGGGGGCGGCCTGAGAGGAAGATGGAGAGACGCTTCCATCGCCCTCTTCCTCACGCCGTCGGGTTGGTGCTGCTCGTCCCCGTGTGTGTGTGCAGCGCGCGTGTGTCTGTGCGCGTGTGTCTGTGTGTGTGTGTCTGTGTGTGTGTTGTAGAGGGGGGGTTAGGTGACACTCAGCATGGTGCCTTTCGCTCCTCCGCTTTCAGTGAAGCTGAAGCGTGAACGGCTGTCTCCATGGCGATGCAGACACCTACCGTCACGCCCCGCGATAGCGCCAACGTGTGTGTGTGTGTGTGTGTGGGTCCATTAACACACACACACACATTGTGTAAAAAGAGTGAACATTTACTCCTTTGACCAACGTTCTGGAATGCAAATGAATTC
>CM037934.1:14297137-14299637 GCA_021346845.1 Apeltes quadracus | reverse complement strand
TTGGTGTGTGTTGGTGTGTGAAACACAGTGCAGATTAGAGTACACATGTAGAGTGAAAGAGACGGATGCAGAGCAACTACACATCCCAGGAGGCTCGGCAACAACACACAAATATAACAACTCATTTTAGAGGCAACAGAGCTGTGGTGTGTTCTGGGTGAGACGGAGGAGGAGGTGGAGCAGGAGGAGCTGTGGTGTGTTCTGGGTGAGACGGAGGAGGTGGAGCAGGAGAAGCTGTGGTGTGTTCTGGGTGAGACAGAGGAGGTGGAGGAGCAGGAGGAGCTGTGGTGTGTTCTGGGTGAGACGGAGGAGGTGGAGCAGGAGGAGCTATGGTGTGTTCTGGGTGAGACGGAGGAGGTGGAGCAGGAGGAGCTATGGTGTGTTCTGGGTGAGACGGAGGAGGTGGAGCAGGAGGAGCTATGGTGTGTTCTGGGTGAGACGGAGGAGATGGAGGAGCAGGAGGAGCTGTGGTGTGTTCTGGGTGAGACGGAGGAGGTGGAGCAGGAGGAGCTGTGGTGTGTTCTGGGTGAGACGGAGGAGGTGGAGGAGCAGGAGGAGCTGTGGTGTGTTCTGGGTGAGACGGAGGAGGTGGAGCAGGAGGAGCTATGGTGTGTTCTGGGTGAGACGGAGGAGGAGGTGGAGCAGGAGGAGCTGTGGTGTGTTCTCGGTGAGACGGAGGAGGAGGTGGAGCAGGAGGAGCTGTGGTGTGTTCTGGGTGAGACGGAGGAGGTGGAGCAGGAGGAGCTGTGGTGTGTTCTGGGTGAGACGGAGGAGATGGAGGAGCAGGAGGAGCTGTGGTGTGTTCTCGGTGAGACGGAGGAGGAGGTGGAGCAGGAGGAGCTGTGGTGTGTTCTGGGTGAGACGGAGGAGGTGGAGCAGGAGGAGCTGTGGTGTGTTCTGGGTGAGACGGAGGAGGTGGAGCAGGAGGAGCTGTGGTGTGTTCTGGGTGAGACGGAGGAGATGGAGGAGCAGGAGGAGCTGTGGTGTGTTCTCGGTGAGACGGAGGAGGAGGTGGAGCAGGAGGAGCTGTGGTGTGTTCTGGGTGAGACGGAGGAGGTGGAGCAGGAGGAGCTGTGGTGTGTTCTGGGTGAGACGGAGGAGGTGGAGCAGGAGGAGCTATGGTGTGTTCTGGGTGAGACGGAGGAGGTGGAGCAGGAGGACGGAGGCCGTTTGTCTTACGAGCTTTTACTCGCTCTCCTTCTTTGTTAATGGGAAATATTAATTTCCTGTCTTCCATCTTTGCTGCGTTAATATTTGATGATTAAAGATGGCGGCGGCGCCTCAGGCGGCTCCGTCCTCTCGGCCGCTTTAGTCTCCGTCTGCGTGGAGCGTTTTATTTCCGGCTCCCTTTGTCTCCGCCTTCGCTTTCACGGCCTCCTCGTGTGTTTCATGCAGTCGATTTCTCATCGTCTCCCTTTTCTCTCGTTTCTTTGAAAGTCTCGATTCCTCGTCTCCGTTTCAATCTTTGTCCGTCTGTCTCGCTCGTTGGAACGCCTCCCCTTCTGTCCAGCCTCCAGCCTCCCCTTCTGTCCAGCCTCCAGCCTCCACCCTCCACCCTGTCCACCATCCAGCCTCCACCCTCCAGCCTGTCCAGCCTCCAGCCTCCAGCCTCCAGCCTGTCCACCATCCAGCCTCCAGCCTCCAGCCTGTCCACCATCCAGCCTCCACCCTCCAGCCTGTCCAGCCTCCACCCTCCAGCCTGTCCAGCCTCCACCCTCCAGCCTGTCCAGCCTCCACCCTCCAGCCTGTCCAGCCAACACACACCTGCAGGAGGGAGCGTGTGAGAATGGCTGCATGCAAGTGGCCCACATGTTGTACACACACACACACACTGCTGTAGACAACTAGTAGCTTCGGAAGTGGAGCGGGTGGATGCTGCGATGGCAGACTCTCCCAGCAGCAAAGCATCATGGGAAACCTCTGCACACAGCAGAGATTCAGCGACATTACAACACTAAGCTCGGATCGAGATGGAAGGTCAGGAATCCACTGTGTTTTATTTCTCTGTGAGAAAGAAACAGAGAGGCCACATTAGCCTCCGAGCCACAGGGGGACCCGGCCGAGTGTTATGCAACACAACTATGCCAACGCACACACACACACACACACACACACACACACACACACACACACACACACACACACACACGCACACACACACACACACACACACACAGGCCAGCTGTCCCTAATTCCAGCAGTGAAAACTCTATTTGTCTCTCTCTCTCTTCCATCTGTCACGTTGTCAACACTTGACTCCTCGGCCTTTTGCTTTGTTGTTCTTCTGTCTTTGGGGTTTATTTCCTGAGCTTTGTTCTGCGGGTGGATGGAGGATGGAGGATAGTGGATGGTGGATGGTGGATGGAGGATGGAGGATAGTGGATAGTGGATGGAGGATGGAGGATGGAGGATAGTGGATAGTGGATGGTGGATGGAGGATGGAGGATGGAGGATGGAGGATAGTGGATGGTGGATGGTGGATGGAGGATGGAGGATGGAG
>CM037934.1:14289637-14292137 GCA_021346845.1 Apeltes quadracus | reverse complement strand
TTAAATGGGACCACAGAGGAGGAGAAGGATGAAGGGGGGGAAAGCAGGAAGGAGGGGAGGAAAGGAACGATGGCGGAGCAAAAGGATGTAAAGGGAGGGAAGAGGAGACGGAGGAGGTGCTGGTGCCTCCCTTCTCCTCTCTCCATTCATCAGTCCATCGCCTCCTCCCACAGGCGTCTTTGTGATGTCATAACAGGGGGAGCTGCACTGCCGAGGGGCCCATGAGCCAGAGCAGCGCTACGCTCACTGCTACGCTAACAGCTAATAGTTACTCAAGTGAATCCCTGTAGACTGGCAGGCATCAAACACGCAGACACCACGCAGCGCTCCACCCGTGTGCAGCATACACTCTGTAAGGCACACACACACACACGCACACACACACACACACACACACACATGCAAGCGCACACACACACACACACGCAAGCGCACACACACACACAGGAAGCGTGCAGGCTGCAGAAGCAGCGGAGCCGTCATTTGCAAGAGGAACGATGCGGAAGCGAAACCAAACTCTCCCTTATTGCTCCGCACCGTAGTCAGACACACAACCACAGTGTGTCTGTCACTAAGACACACACACACACACACACACACAGACACACACAGACTCACTGCTTTCCATGCCATTTGAATGCACAAACAAAGAGACCTTTGGACTAGTGGCCACCAAGAAGAAATGGGAACCAAACTAACTGCTCGGCAACATTCATATCCCATAATGCGATTCAAATTCTGACGCTCTGTTATCTCACTTGTGGCTTGTGTGCGCGCACACACACACACGCACACACACACACACGTATGTACAGCGTGTACAAGGAAAGCTGTTAGTCAATACACGTGATCATCAGTGTGTGTGTGTGTGTGTGTGTGTGTGTGTGTCTGTGTGTGTGTGTGTGTGTGTGTGTGTCTGTGTGTGTTTGTGAAACTAACGCTCCGTGTGATGCTGTTGAGAGCAGAGCTTGCATCCGTGTACTGAGGCGATATCGCCATGGAAACAGAACATACAATTCTTCCTCTTCACCTGCCTTTTTTTTAATTCCTCCATTTGAACATGTTATTGTGTGGGAGTGGCGTGAATGAGTGTGTGTGTGTGTGTGTGTGTGTGTTTGGTTAACTGAGTGTGTTACAGTCCACTTCCTGGTCTGCTTGAGCCAATCAGTGAGAGGAAACTAATATGAAGCTCTCATTGGCTGACTGGCCACTACTGGTCCTTCACTGTGCTTCTCATGTACCGACTGGTTACCATGGCGCCCGCATCCATTTGGTCCCCCATCTCTCTCTCTCTCTCTCTCGCTCTCTTTCACACTTCATTCATTGTAATTTCTCTCTTCAGATTACCATCGCGGAGATTTGGACTTCTTCTTGGTTGTTTGTTACACTGGGCCGTTGTGTTGTATTTGTTGCACTGTAATTGTTGTTAATACTTTGCTTTGTGGTGACACATCAAGGGAAAACCCTAAAAGCATCCGTCACGCCCAGTAGTCCATCTTTCATCATATGGAAATATAGACACACTAGGTTATTGTGCCTGATATGATGCGTCCTCCCTCCGTCCACCAAGTTACACAACATCAGAGACACACACACCAGGATCCTGCCTTTTATGTTCAAATGCTGCGACGTTTAACCTAAAGCAGCGATGCAGCGTTGGGGGAGCGGAGGGGGAAGTGAGGCGACGCCATTGACCGCCCCCCCCCCCGCTTTGTCCCACAGAGCCGTCCTGCTGCTGTTTGAACTCAAACCCGCATTTAGACCAAACCCAACCGCAACGTGTTGTCCTGCCTGAAGGGGGGGGGGGTCTGTCCACTGAGGTGGGTGGGCGTACGACATGTTTTGTCGTTTTTTAATTCGGAGGCCTCGTTGGCATGGCGACGTGCTTCCTGTCTGTGTGAACAGCCTGCCTCAGTTTGAAACAGCCGTTGACGATGGTAACCTTCCGTGTCCTCATAACCCCCCCGACGCCACGCGCACGGTTCATGCATTTCACAGCATGTGCAGCTCTGCAAGCACTGACGCACATCCTGTGCAGGGCTTCTGTTGTGTTTGTTTTCAAAAGAAACGACACCATGTGAAGCTTAAGATAGTGATCTCTTCTTCTACGTCATCCACACACACACTGAATGAGGAGGACGTGAGGACGGATTGACATCGTCGAGGACACGAAGCCGTCCGTTACACAGGAAGAGGAAGTGACACCGTGCACCTCGACGCCGTTTCTTCTTCTACTCTCACGCCTGATTCTCCATCGTGCGCTCTTCTTCTTCAGCGCGGCGGCCATGACACGCGCAACGAGTAGCTTCCCTCGTCCCGCACCCCCGAATGTCGGTGGAGGCTCTGTGACCTTTGACCTCTCTGTTGTTGCTTGACGTTGGAACTAAGGAACATAGAACATGAGGCTGGTTCTAATGGACCCTCTGGACCTCACAGATGTTATCAGAACATTGGAACCTTTCCTGCTACTTGTGTGTGAGTGTCCTCCGGCGCCATGACA
>CM037934.1:14224637-14284637 GCA_021346845.1 Apeltes quadracus | reverse complement strand
TAATCAAAAGTTGACTCTCTGGCAGCTCTGCAGTTTTATTTAATTTCTTCAGGAACATTTAAAAAACGAAGAATGTTCTCTCTGTATTTGGAAGATAGTTTGTGAAAACATCCACCAACAATCTGAAATATAAATATAAAATGTTAAATATTCTGCAAAGCATCAGCCAACCACAGGCGGATAAATACCGACTGACGAGAGGCCGCTTAGCAGCACCGCTAACGGCTAACCAGCCAAAGGCTCACTGCGGTAACATTGTGATGCGTTCAGGTCTGCTCAGTGAAAATGAGAACATTGTAGTTATCTGTATTTATTTGATTTAATCAATCCAGCAGTTGTAAGGAGATATTGGTCACAACAACACAAATATTTGTTTTAATAAATCAAATAAGAGAATATTTAATTTCCTTATAATCTGAATTGCCTTGTTTTGGGGGGGAAAAGCTTTAAATTACTTTAGAAAAGTAAAAGGACAAAAAGCTGAATTTGTTGAAATTATTTTTTTAGGAAAGTGTGAAAAAGGATCTTTGAAGACGAGCTGCTATAATCAAACAAAGCTATCGTCAATAATAATCAAAGTTCTTAGTTATATTTTCCTTTGCGCTGATCCAAACCACAAATCCTCATCGTTAATGTGTCATTTATATCTGCTTCCTTCCACTTATCAAACATCAAAGAGCCCAAACAGATGCGGCGGCAGATCCTCAGCCGCCGCACACACACACACACACACACACACGCACACACACACACACACACACACACACACACACGCACACACACACACACACACACACACACACGCACACACACACACACACACACACACACACACACACACACACACACACACACGCACACACACACACACACACACACACACACACACACACACACACGCACACGCACACGCACACACACACACGCACCAACACGCACCCTGGAGCGTCCTCAAGCGCCAACGACCTTTGACCTCTGACCTCACTGTGGCTCCTGCATGAACGATAATCTCTGGGATCACCGGATTGTGACGCGCAATGTTAGAAAAACACGCAACGAGGCTGGAAATGCACTGATGATGTTGTTGTTGTTGTTGTTGTTGTTGTTGTTGTTGTTGTTTTCATCATGGGGCTCGTAGAGAGACAGAGACGGAGCAGCAGGGCCGTGCGTCGCAGTCTCCCCGGCCGGGGCCCCTCTCCAGACGGCAACACGTCATGGAACATTCCCGGAACCAGCCAGCGCACCACCCACCTCCCTCTCTCTCCCTCCCTCTCCCTCCCTCTCTCTCTCTCTCTCCCTCTCCCTCCCTCTCTGCTCTCTCTCTCTCCTCCCTCTCCCTCCCTCTCTCTCTCTCTCTCCCTCGCATTGCCTCTGTATCTCTCTCTCTCACACAAACAGAGGAAGCAGCAGTGAGCGGAAAATATAAAGTATCAACCTTCAGCGTTGTAAACTCTCTTGTCACATCAGGAGACGTCCTTTGCAACAACGCACACGCACAAGCACGCGCACACGCGCACCGCAGCAACAAGCCTTCTACTTGGGCATTTTGATGTCATGCAGAAGCAGGGAAACACCAACCAGAGGTCACAGCTGCAACTCACTTTTGGAGCGAGGTTATGGAGGTTTGCACCTGAACTTTCAGCCCCCCCCCCCCCCCCCCCACCCAGGTGCGGGCCACAGCTGGTTTGCACCAATGCAGAATAATAAGGAAACCCGCCATCCAGTGGCCTAAATGACACCTCCGAGCTTCCACTTTCACGACCCCCCTCCCGGTCTCCCTTCTATGTGCCTCCCCCGCCGGCCCCTGCAGCCGCGGCCGCGCGGGCCGCTGCGAATTCCTCAGGATATTACGCAACCCGGGTAATCTGCATGCAACGCGATGCGTGCGCGGGGTATTCCCCCTGCACGGCTCGGCCCTTGTGCGCTAAACAAAAAGGATCAAGTGCGGTGGAGACAGACCGTAATGTCTCCCTCTGTCACCGGCACCCGTCGGGTCGGCGTGACACAACACGAGCGAGGTTTCGTTTTCTCGCCGCCGCGCGCCTACCTTCCGTCCGCGCTCCGGTCCGCGCGTCTCCGTGCGAAGATGACAACAAGCGAGCCCCGGTGACAGGGGGATCCGGGTCCGGGCGGGCTGGACACCTCGCTGCTGCTCCGCTCGCAGAGGGTGGGGGGCGAGGAGGGACGGGGCGGCCAGCGGACGCGTCGTCTGGGGAATCCAGAAGAGTCGCGGCGGTGAACGGGAGGAAAAGTTGCGCGTAAAAATGGAAGAAATCCTTTCCGACCGGATCTCTGCTGCCGGGAGCTGCGCCGCTGCAGTCAGACAGACACCGAATGTGCGCGCGTTGTCAGCGTGTGCGCGTGTGTGTGTGTGCGTGTGTTGTGAGGGTGAAATCAGGAGACACACGCGCGCACACACACAGTCGTCCGCACACGGGGGGTTATTCCAAACGGCGCTTCCCAGAATAGCAGCAGAGAGAGAGAGAGAGAGAGAGAGAGAGAGAGACGGGGAGGGAGGGAGGGAGAGGGCGTGTATCTGTGTGCGCACTCTGTGTGTGCGTGTATACGTGCGCGTGTGTGTCCGTGTGACGTCGTCGGATCCCCCAGCGCGCAACCAGGGCAGAGGGAGGGGCGGGAAGGAGGATCAGTGGCCGAAGAGGAGGCTCTGTCTGCCGGCAGGGAGAGAGCAGGGTTCCCCGGTCGCCTCTGGAGAGACCCGTCTGTCTGACTGCTTGTCTGTCTGTCTGACTGCCTGTCTGTCTATATATACATAATCCCTCAGATTTGTGCGAATAAGTATATTAAATAAAACATCATGCAATCCTCATCCATTCATTGTTGGTAATTGTTCGTTGTATTATTATTACATTATTATTATTATTATTATTACATTATTATTATTATTATTATTATTACATTATTATTATTATTATTACATTATTATTATTACATTATTATTATTATTACTACATTATTATTATTATTACATTATTATTATTATTACATTAGCTGACTCCTTATATTAACAGCAAAATGACTAAAAGAAATATATTTCAAGTTATCATGGATTTATTTATTAGTCAGACTGATGGGCCCTCATCAATTTATGGATATGCAAATGTTTTTGTACACATTAAGTGATTAGCATATTAATTAGAGAGATAACGAGGTAGTTTTAATAGTTTTCTTAGTACAGAGATCTGAGTTTCTCATCCAACCTTGAAGATCAAAGCAAATGATGATAAAAATAAAACAAACGCGACGTACAAATACATAAAATGCCTAATCTATCGGTACGTTTAACACCCATCGTGTTAACATGTTACACGTCAGACATGTTCTCGTGACCAGGCGGCATGTGAGGTGAGTCCTCAGTGTTCAGTCACCTGGAAACACACAGGAACACGGAGGGCCTCATTTTCAGCTCACACATTGAAACAAACACGCGGTTACTAACTTATGATCAAAAGAGGCGTGAATGTGAACGTGTGTGACGCCATCTTTTAATCTGCCAGCTTCCTGCTCTCTGACGATGATCCCGATGAAGGCGGCCGCGGCTCCGACCTCCAGGCCTCCTTTGTTGTGTGTGCGTGTGTGCGTGTGCATGTGTTTGTGCCAGCGGTAAGTGGATTAACGTCGGCCGTCTCCCGTGTAAGCGGCTCACCGGGGATGTGACCTCGTCACCGGTGACCCCGCGGAGTCCCCATGGCGACGCCGCGGCCGATTTGCATCTGCTTTTCCTCCGCAGCCAGTAGAAGATGCGCGCGCGTGGACGTGGAGCACGGCGGCCTTCGTCCCAGCAGAAAACCTCCCGAAGGTCACCGTTCAAACCCCGACATCGGGATTTCACCTCCAACAGCGAATGTGCCCACGTGACTCGTTGCTGTGATAATCGGCCCGGCGGCTTCATTCTGATGCTTCGGCCTCCATCGCTTCTCGTGGATCCAGGAAGTTATTGATGTCAACGTGGCTCTTTGGATGATTCACATGAAAACGAGACTATGCAGTGTTGCAGAGACCACCTGACCGCGTCCAGGTTCCTTTTATTCTTGGGACTCGTGAGTCTTAACTGGGCTTCATGGCGGGTCGGGATTGGGAACTGGACGCGACTCTTCCAGAATGAATACAACACTAAGTGGAGCTTTGGGCGGAGGAGCTCATTGCCAAGTGCACGTGCAAAAGCCAATGCTGATTGCCTGTAGCCGCAGAGCGCTATCGCGCGTTAGCCTGACGTTTGGAGCGTCGAGCGCGGCCACGAATCACAGGAAGTGAGTCATGTGTTCACTTCTGAGGCCTTCACTGGAACTCCAAACCCTCCCTCCATTGTTTGCATTTACCGTACAGAGAGAGACACGCCGCGGACCAGGAACCTGCTGAGTAGCTTTTTCAAGTTGTGAATAAGAGAGGTGGGCACGCACACACACGCACACACACGCACACACACACACACACACACGCAGGCAGTCGCCTCGGGCTCTTGTCCTGGAGACAAACTGTAACACTCTGCAAGACAAAGCACTTCTGTGACAACTGACTGATTACTAATGCTTACTCATACACTCTCTCTCACACACACACGCACACACAGACACACACACAGACACGCACACAGCCAGGCCGCTCCCCTCGCTACCACACCTTGTTCTAGTCTGACTCTTTTACATGCACACGCACACATATGACACTGGATACCTCTCGCTTTACTGGGCTTCGATTCTGTTCTTTTATACTGACACATTAATCCTCGTCACCATGGCTTTGTCCCACACACACACACACACACACACACACACACACACACGCACACACACACACACACACACACACATAGCTGCTGTCATCAGTGCACTGAGGTGTGTTACATAAGAGCTGGAGGTCGAAGGTCAAAGTACCTGGCAGATAACAGTTTGAACAGGTTCTTCACACAGAGGGTGTGAGCTCAGATTGAGAGTAACAACCAAACACACGCGCACGCACGCACACACGCGCGCACACACGTCACAACCAGCTGGTTGGCTAAACGGCGCCCCCTACTGGTCGACATTGGAAGCGATAGTCGGTGTGTTCATGTTGATATTTAATCTGAGCTTTATTATCTCGCCAAAAATAAAGAAGGTTGTGTTCTGAGGGAACCAGTGTCACAAAAACTACAAGTAAATGTTCAGATTTTAATTTTTAAATATTCGTTATATTTTCTCGTACTCGTTTTTTTATGGCATTCTGTTTTCCCACCTTACCTCAAAAAAGAAATACATTTCTGGCACTGTGGTAAACAAACGTTTCTGCTTTCATTCATTTCGTTTAATGATCTTTGAAAATAATCAATATTTCTTTTAATTCCTTTTGTCCTTTTTGCTGCAAACCTGTTATCCCACGAGTTTAATTTGTCCTCTACATTTTCTTCAATTCTTTCTTAAATGTTATTTTTTAGTCTCTTTTTTTAAAACAACAATCTTTTAAAACCAAATAAATACATTTAACAACATTTTTAGGTAATCGATTCAGTTGCTGCCAACTCTTCATGGACCCACAGGGCGTAGTGTGCGGTTGTGTGTATGTCTGTGTGCGTGTGTGAGTCGAGAGGCTTATTTCCACCTAGGGGAACTTTTCACACACACACACACACACACACACACACACACACACACACACACACACACACACACACAGGGGTCAAAACATTCCAGCATTTTCCACAGAAACGTTTCCAAAGCCGAGCTGTAACCTCTGTGACATCGAACTGTCGTGGTGACTTTGTGAAGACGGCGATTCGAAGCTCTTTACTTCCGCCGGCTTCATTGACCATCTGGATAAAAACGATAGCAGTGGAATTCCCACGTCGGCTTCGTCAATGAAGCCTGATCAGTGGTTATTTGCTGGCTGGCAGAGGTAAGCGAATGATTGGGCCTTTTAAAGGGCCACGCCGCCCATCTGACCAGGCTCATAAGTGAAAGCAGACTTTGGAGGGGCTGCGGTCTGGAAGCCTTGAGTTTGGGTTTTTTAGCTTTGGCCATCTTGGTTTTTCAACATTTTGTTTTTTCCTGCAACCACGAGAGGGTGAAGCTCCAATGCATCACGCTGTGCTGAAGAAGAGCTGAAACTAGAGACTGAGACCACAAACTCCTGTTTACAATGAGAGCAGGTAGAGAGAAGGAGAACAAACAGGCACCACTTTGTACGTTGTAACTTCCTGTGCATCAGTTTAGTGGCTTTTGAAACCTCTAAAGTGGAAGAGAAGTTGTTCAAACGTCACGTGCTGTGTTGCAGAACAAACTGGGTCTCGTCAGCACTGGACTTTAGAAAAAGGACAGATCTGGAGGGAAGGGACGGCTGGGACACCCGGAGCCAGGACTCAGAGGGGCCGACTGAGAAGAGACACTACCACTTTAGTCCACAGGGGGCGACAAAAGGCTACTTTACTGCATTCACTTTACGTGTTGGACTCATAACTCATGTTGTTCAGGCGTCGCCCCTGTTCAATTATTGTTCTGTGCACACAGCAAATAATACACAATACATGGTATTCAAATAATACTTAATACAAATGAAGGTTACGTGGCTGGTAAACAATTAATACAACTATACTTTATGTAGTTAAAACCTTATACAGAACTGAGCAAAGAAACAACATAGGGGGAATAATAATAATACAAGATGAAGAAATGTTGACTGCAAGTTAAATAACAGCCCCCCCCCCCCCCCCCTTTCCTACCCGCCCTCCCTGCCCCTCCCCCTTGCATCGCCACCATAACACGGAAGTGGTCGACAGCGAGGGGGGGCAGCGCACGAGAGGCGCGGACACGAGGAGACGGGCCGAAAACACGACAGAAGCGAAAGCAAAGCGGCGGAAGGAGAAGCAGAAGGAGACGAGGAGGCGAGGAGACGAGGAGGCGGGAGCGCAGGTGCTCAGGTGGACGCGGGAGCGAGCATCATGGCGCTGATCCCGTCGCAGGTGCTGCGCGTCGCCATCCTGCTGTCCTACTTCTCCATCCTGTGCCACTACAAGGCGCTGGACATGCCGGCGCACCACACCTACGGGGGCAGCTGGAAGTTCCTGACCTTCATCGACCTGGTGAGGCAACCCCCCCGTGACACATGCACACGCACGCACGCGCACAGACGCACACACCGTCAATGCTTCGCGTTGGGTTGAAATTATTCGGGTGTTTGGTTCCATCGCGTCCAGCTGCGTGTGTGTGTGTGTGTGTGTGTGTGTGTGTGTGTGTGTGTGTGTGTGTGTGTGTGTGTGGGGGGGGGGAGAATACACTCGAGCCATAAAATGCTCTTCCCCTTCCCCTTACGCGGGAGCGCGCACCGCGTTCACGAGGGTTTGTAAGAAGACTGCCCGGAAGTAAGACATGTACAATCCCCCCCCTTCAGATGAACATAATACACGAAAAGAAACACAGTAAAACGAAACAAAATAAAGGTTTCTACGTGACACATTTAAGCGGGATATATTCCTTTGAAGTGCGACAAATCAGTGTTTCCTTTTCCCCTTATTTCAAAATAAGAGCGCACTGTTATTCAACATAACTCCATTCAAGATCCACAAGTTGCTTTCGATGAACGACATCTGGGGAGGAAGATTATTTCAGCTCGAAGACGAATTTTTAAAGAACAGTTCAAAGAACCAGAAGGGTTTTAATGACATAAATTCACTCACATCTTGTGAATGCAGCAGCACACATGAAGCCTCACAGCCAATAGAACGGCTTCTAAGTGAGCGGTAAGGAGCTTCGTAATGACAAGAGTCAACTAGTCACACACACAACACACACACACACACACACACACACACACGCACACAACGCAGGCACACACAGCCTCACAAAGCCGTCTCTTTGTGCGCCGGCCTTTAACCAGCGTAGCAGCTCCACTTCAGCAGGAAATGCATTGCTCCTTGAAAAGGATGTGAAGGATTATTATGCTACGCTAATGTATCATTATAATCCTATTAGCCTTCAAAACACAAACAAAGTGAGCAGCTCTCATCCAACATTCACCTCATTCCTAAAATAATAATACTTCATTATTAAGTATTCCACGTTTTGACCCGAGGATACGTGACAAAACATCTGAATAGGTTCCTGTGTGTGCGTGCGTGCGTGCGTGCGTGCGTGTGTGTGTGTGTGTGCGTGTGTGTGTGTGAGAGAAAGCGACAGAAACAGCTGTGTCATATTTTCCACATTAGACCTCCTCCTCCTGGTTAACGGTGCTGTTAATTAAGAGAGCGGCCAGGAAACACACACACACACACACACACCACTGCAACATCTGGCTCTCAGTCACACGCTGTGTGTGTCTGTGTGAGTGTGTGTTAGTTTAGAGCCACATCGCCAGCTGAGTTCTAGTAGAAAAACATTATTTGTGTTGCAGCAAATTTAAATTCAAGTGTTGAGCGCTGATACTTTGACGCGCAAACACACACACAAACACAAACACACACACTCACACACACACACACACACACACAGGTAGTGAACTCAGTATCTTTAGATGAAAAGGACGACATACACACATAAGTGATAAATCCACACACACACACCGGCGGCTCGACAGCTGATCCAACGGGAGACGTGCGTGGAGGAAGAGGAGGGAGGAAGAGGAGGGAGGAAGAGGAGGGGGGCTTCCTGCTCTTCTCCCCCTGCAGGAGAAGGTCATCGTCTGCCTCTCTGATCTGTACATTTCCGACACGCTGCTTTAACTAAAGACGGCGTGATGAAGACGTGCTCGTCATCCTCATGCACAGTGACGATGAGGAGCTACGCACGAGACCCGAGTACAGGATGTGTTTCTCATTCAAGGGCTTTTATTTTGAGAGCGCTGTTGCTAGGCGACGGGCAAATACCTGGGAAAGCTGCCCTGCGTGTCCTTCATTTGAAAGGCCTTTTGTTTACATGTAGAAGATGAAGATATTAAAGGTATTTGAAGGAACCTACGCTCATGGGTCACATGGGGCAGCTCTCATGAGGCTTTATGACCCCCCCACCCCCCCCTCCTCCTACCTGCCCCCCCGCAGGTGATCCAGGCCGTGTTCTTCGGGCTGTGCGTCCTCATCGACGTCTCCTGCCTGCTGACCAAAGGAGGCGACAGCAGGGAGCAGGAGCGCCAGCTGAGGAAGCTGATCGGCCTGCGGGACTGGATGATGGCCGTGCTGGCCTTCCCCATCGGAGCGGTGAGGGGAGGACGCACGCACACACGCACACACAGGCACAATACAGACACGCACAGTACAGGAACACAAGGCCTCAGAGGAATCTGCTTAGCTTGCAGGAATCAAATGCTCCAGTTCCCCTTTTCCTCCCTCCCCCCTCCGTTGCTCCCGTCGGGGTGCAGCGAGGCTCAGATGTTGATGCATCGACCCGTCACCCATTTTCTTCCAAAATTAAAGGTCATTGGAATGTGGGGAATGTCTCCTAAAGAAAATCACACACGATCGATGGCAGCTCATGTTCAGACTCACACACACACACACACACACACACAGTCTCACACACACACACACACACACACACACACACACACACACACACACACACACACACACACACAGACACACACACACACACAGACACACACACACACACAGACACACACACACACACAGTCTCACACACACACACACACACAGTCTCACACACACACACACACACAGACTCACACACACACAGACACACACACACACACACGTGGAGTGATGCAGTGCGTCCTCGTCCCCAGTTCGTGGTGTTCACCTTCTGGAGCCTCTACCTGTTGGACAGAGAGCTGGTCTACCCGCGGCTGCTGGACAACTTCATCCCTCAGTGGCTGAACCACGGCATGGTGAGTCCGTCCTCGCGCTCGCTCACGCCGCACTGAAAGGTTCCCGTCTCTTTCTGCTCGCAACCCGAAGGTCTGATGACGGGCTGTTATCCACGTTCATCCAGTCACGCGCCAATAAGGACATTAATAACGCTACTATGTCACATTGGGGCTTTAAATATTTAATATCTGAAGAAAGCGACTCGTTCCGGAGGAAGTGGCTCCTCGTCGCCATGCCGACCGGCTGAAAGCAGCACGCCACATTATCGCCGCCGCGCGTTTTACAGAAGCCTCCTCCTGAGGGAAATAATGACAGCAGTGATTCGATGGAGCGACAAAGTGTGCGTGTGCACGTCTGGCCTCTCACTCTTAACCCAGCAGTTGCTATGACGACGTCACCGATGACCAAAACAACCAGAACCCCACCAACGGCTGGGGTGCGAGGGAGGGAAAGAACCGCAATAAATGTTTGTTTTTGTTGAGCAGACGAACAGAAACTGTTCTGGTTGTTTTTGTGTATTTTTTTTTGTTGGATTTTGAAGCTGCAGATGATTCTCCTGCTGGAGATGTTTGTTACCTTCAACCTGTTTGAATTGCACAAATGGTCCTTTTCTCTCAGAGGAGTCGCCCCCTGCTGGTCAGGAGTCGTATGACACTTTATGCCTCCTGGTTTTATTAGACAGACTAATGAGAAGAAACAAACGCACCGTGATTCCAGATGGAGTTTATTGCAGAGGACGAACCCTTCAGGTCTCTCCACCCCCCCCCCCCCCCCTTCCTTCCCCCCTCCCCCCCACAAACCCAATGGTTTGTCCCATTTTTAGCCAGAGACCGCAGGGCTGAGCCACTGCTTGGGGGAGCGAGGGGGGATTTTCCAAGGACCCATAAAGCTGGCTGCTCTAACAAAACCACAAACCTTGGTGTGGGGGGGGGGACAGAAAAGAGGACAACAAAGACTGAGACAATTACGAGGCACTGAGGTCGGAAGGACAGCGTCAGGGTGTCTGATTCTCTGTGAAGGACTTTTGTTTACTGCTGTAATAGAATTGTGTTCCATGGCCTCCATTAGATGTGTGTATTCAGGAGGTTGACACACACACACACACACACACAGACACACACACACACACCATTAAGAGACGTTTCTCTCGTTCCTCTCAGCACACCACCGTTCTGCCCTTCATCATCATCGAGATGCGAACCACCAACCATCGGTACCCCAGCAGGTCGTGGGGTCTGGCGGCCGTGTGCTTCTTCGGCGTGGGATACGTCCTCTGGTACCTGAGCACTTCCTGTTTCCTGTTTGCTGTTCCAGGTGTACTTAGTTTGTTTGGTGCAGGTAGACCTGCTCCGCGTTTGTCAGTTCAGGAATCGAGTTAATTTGCTCGGTTTATTTTTTATGGCACTATAATGTCACGTGACTCCACACTCACTGCGCCCCCCACCCCCCCCCTCCCCCCCTCCCCCAGGACATGCTGGGTGCACCAGGTGACGGGCGTGTGGGTCTACCCGGTGCTGGAGCGCTTCACCCCGCTGGCCCGAGGCCTCTTCTTCGGCGCCATGATGGCGGTGATTTGTGTGTTCTACACGCTGGGAGACATCCTGAACAGCTACATCTGGGACCAGCCGCACACAGGTACACAACACAACACACACACACACACACACACACACCTGCACAGTCTGCTGACTCCCCTCCGTCCTCTCTGCCTCCCTCAGCAAAGGTCAAAGGTGAGTGACCCTCCCCGACCGTGCAGGCGGGAGAGACTGCTTCGCTCGGACGGAAGAGGACGAGTCGTGTCCCGCCCCCCCAGGACAGCCCGAGAACACAAAACAAGCGACCTCCTCCGGGAGCGGGAGAATAACACGGTTAACCTTTGAACTATACAACAACAACAACAACAACAACACAAAAAACAAAATCAGCAGTATAATGTAAGTATAGAAGGAAAGTAGACAAATTAGTTTTGTTTGTCACAAACACACATCTACATCACACTGAAGACCTAAACACTGCGCGCGCACACACACACATACACACTCACACACAATATCTGTAATCTGCTCTTGAATTAATGAATGAATTACTTCTGCTTCTGTGAAACCGCTGGACATCTCATGTATGCTGTTATTCATCTCATGTATGTTGTTATTCATCTCATGTATGTTGGTTCAAATCAATAAAGCCTGAGTGGAAAAGTCCTGCTTACTTTTTATCACGAGATTTAATTAACGTCTGAATGTGGAAGTTGGATGTGAATCCGTCTGAGCAGCGAACATCTGGAGGATCGATGCAGAGAAATGCTTTCCCAGCTCTCCCGTCACCATGGAAACCTCAAACTCCAAACACAGCTTAGTACATAGAACTGCCCCCCCCCCAAAATACAAGAGGTCTCACTGGAGGAGACTGATGAAACGTGAGGAAGGAAGGAAGGAAGGAAGATAGGAAGGAAGGAGGAAAGTTCACTGAAGCATCGATGAAAGAAAACCGGAAGGAAGGAAGGAAGTAGTCAAGCAAACGGTGAAAAGGAAGTGGAGTAACAATAAGAATGAAGAAAGGTGAGAAAGAAAGTGAACGAAGGAAGGAAGGAAGGAAGGACGGACAACCTGGAAGGAGGTAGAGAGGGTGTAGTAGAAATGGAGAGATGGGAGGAAGGCAGGGAGGACAGGTAATATAATAAAGGAAACCCCAAAAACAGGAAGAGGAAATAGAAAATGGGCGGAGAAAAGAAAGAAGGAAAAAATGAATAAACCAACAAGATGAATTGTGCAACAAACTGATACTGAACGAGTAACAGAAAAGGCAAGGAAGCAGGAAGGAAGGAAGGAAGTAAGCAGGAAAGAAATAAGTCACAAAAAGGATGGAAGGAAGTGGAGAAGATTGAAAGTGTGAGAAAAAGGGAGTTTAAAAACCTCTCTTTGCTTTGTTGGAACAAACAGCAGGACACCTGGAACACACAGACACACACTCACAACACACACACACTCACAACACACACACACTCACAACACACAGGTCTCAAATACAAACAGATACGCATTCCGTGTTTTTTTTAACTACCCAGCTGCAGATACGTTGTGTGTGTGTGTGTGTGTGTGCGTGTGTGTGTGTGAGAGAAGAAGTGAAAGTGGGTGTCAACAGTGTCTGTGTGCGCTTATGTGTTGTATGAGCATTTGTGAAGTTCACTTCGGTTGAGAAGATCTGCCACACACACACAGTCTCGTTCCCTGAAAGGCCAAACAGGAAGTGGTGCGTTTTACATCTGAAGAGCTCCCCCCGGTGGTAAACTGGTGGAATAGCAGCAAAAATCGGTCTGTGACGATACGGAATGATTTATAATGTATTTTATTTTATACACAAAAACTAAACATAGAAGCGATGCGTCGAGAAGAGTTCAGTCCTTCCTGGTTTTGGGTTTTGGGGCTGAAACGGAGAGAAGGAAAAACACTGAGAGGAGAACAAGAGAACATTTGTGAATGAATAGATGAACGCGGTTCTTTGTGCAGCAGCATCAAGTACAAGATGAAGGGGTAGAAAAGTTAACAAAATAGAAATGAGAAGAAGAGAATCTGATCACCGTTTGGATTCTCCTGTTTGTAGAAAGACTTCAGCATCTCCACGGCTTCTTCTGCCCTGTGACCTGCAACGCACTAAACACATACACACACACACACACGTCAACACACAAGCGCCGCGTCACTTTTAAAAGAACAAAAAAAACAACCTCCAGCGTGAAGACGAACACCTTGAACGCGGTGCCGGTCTCGGGTAAGTCTGCGGACGAGACGTCCAGAACTGAACCGCAGCCGCCGAAGCGCTCGTTCCTGCAGCCGTACGCCACCACCGGGATGTCTGACGGAAGGTCAAGGGACCACGGCTGTCAAAAGACACACACGCACACGCGCAAGCACACGGGGGGATACGGAGGAGGCGCAGGGCTGCGGCGCACATGACGCACGGCTCTACCGTGACGTACAGCACCGTTCGCTCGCACACGGCGCTCACTTCCAGGTTGCCGCGGCGACACCAGTCCAGGAGCTGATCCAGGGCCACCATCTCGGCGTGTCGGGTGGCCTAACACACACACACACACACACACACACACACACTCAGCGTCCTGTTCCCTTTCAGATGGATGACCTTAATGCCAAACTCCCTTTGGAAAATGACGGTTTTAACAAATGAAGGTTCAGCACCAACATTTGCAATATTGGATTTGAATTAAAGCACTTTGAGTTCACATATAATTGAATTAGCTGTGTATGAATGAATTTCCCAAATGTGAAGCTGCTGCGGTGGTTTGATGACTTCATGACTTTAGTGTTTTCTCAGCCACAGAAGCGCAGGAGAATAACTGGAGTTTGGTCAAAGTTCTCCTACATTTTTGGTCTCGTTGACTTCATTGCGACCTTTTCCCACGACTTCGTCGCCGTGGACCATCAGACACCCGACCGGCACCTCCCCGTTCTGCAGAGCGTCTCTGGCCTGCAGCGTCACACGTGTGCACAGGTCAACGACACGCAGCAGCCGGCTACATACATGAACAATGTTATAAACCAGCAAATAATATGTTCTGCGCTTCTTTTCTTTTGTTGCTGTTGTTTTATATTTAAATAATATGTACTTGTGGTTCTCCAACTCTTTTATTTGAAATGTTCTTTATGTGTCCTGTAGACACCTTCTCTGCATAACAAAACAGCAAGCTCTTAAAAATACATTAATGGCTGTAGTTTTTAAGCCTTAATAATGTTTTTTATTTTTTTATTTTATTGCCCTAACAAAAGCCCTAATAGTTATGAGTAGACATCCCTGACAGATATTAGAGTTAAACTTAGTTCAAATCTACGTCACATCATTCGTCCCTCACCATGTCAAAGGCGCAGGACATCCACTTCTCAATGTCCTCCTCACTCGGATAAAAACCCTCCTCCGAATCCGCTTTACGGCCCTCTTCTGTTCCCATGGCAACTTCCGCTTCTTAACCTACCTAACACAACTCACACTATTGCTAAATGGTGAGGCAGTTAAGCCTCTTTCTTTACGTTTCACAACAATATCTTTCGTTGCCGTTCACACGCCACGTAACTTACGGTTAACTCGATCTCGTGGGGGGGAAGATAATATTGGACGGACCGACGTTCCGGACTCGACGGAAGCTCGACCGCTGATGCATCAAGCTCACTTCTGCTCACTGAGTGTCTACCGGAAGTGAAGTGAATTCAGTCATAAAACTATCTTGTTTTTTAATTTCTCGCTTTTTCTCGCAATGATGTTCCCATACATTTTTATTTTTGTGTTGTCATTTTATGTTGCTGTGGACTACACGGGTAACGGCTCAGTGTTCGAGGTCAGTAAGTCTTCAACTGAAGCTCTTTATTTGTGTTTTATTTTGAAAGAATCAACCGGAAACTTTACTATGCACTCTGCCTTACTTTCACCAGCGTACTTTGGCACTTCTGACAGTTAGCATGGTAGCGAGTAGTTGCTAGCCGATACATGCCCGTCAGCTAGTCGGCACGGTTATATAAACCGAGTGTTTTTTTTACCCTGAGTTATATTTTGTGAAACACCCATTCAGGATGTTTTCATCCGTCTGGAATTTTGTGAAACGCCACAAAAGGAAGTTTATTTTCACGGGAGCTGTAGTTGGAGGTAACTGTTAGCTTCCGACCGAGCTTGTAACTTTAGCAGATATGTTCAATCTTAAGGTTGCAACTCGTGCGTTTTTAAATCAGTGTATTTCAGGAGCATAGAATATTCTAATATTCTTCGTCATATATGTAATCCATCAAATAACTATTTCAACCAAAAGGGTTCAGGTGTCACCACCAACAGTGTTGGTTAACCGATTTTAATGTCAAAGAATTGACACGACTAGACAGCAAAAGTAATTTGATCGTTTCGTGTATTCCCTGTACATCGCGTCAAAACAGTCTCCATTATTTAATTTGGTCATTTAATTCGAATTCAGAGAGCTCTTTAAACTGCCAAAGATTTGAATGAAGTCTGGTGTGACGTTCCATGCTACATGTTAGCATAGCATCGCTAAGCTCCTTTTAACGCGACGAGTCAGCGGAGCGACTAATAATGGCTTTTTATTTATTGAGTTATGCTTCATGATTAAAAAAACACACATCTGCAGCGCTCAAATGGGCTGTATTGTTAATTATAATTATACTTACTATGTACTGTTAAATACATAGTAAATAATCTAGTTTAAATAAAGAATTTAAAAACATTCTGTTGAATTAATTTATCGCCAAATGTGTGTGTGTGTGTGTGTGTGTGTGTGTGTGTGTGTGTGTGTGTGTGCCCTAACTAAGACAAGTAGATGCCGTTTGTGTTTGGGCCTTGAAGCTTTAATCCTCGTTCCTAATAAGAACGTAGTGTTATCGGTGTGATACTCTGTTTGTTGCTGATCCTCAGGAGTCTACTTCCTGGGTCAATTCGCCCAGAAGAGGCTCAGTGAGTTCCAGGAGAAAGAGGCGACCGAGTACATCGCTCAGGCCCGACGGCAGTTCCACTTCGAGAGCAACCAGAGGACCTGCAACATGACCGGTGACCACGTCCCTCTGAGTAAAGCTTCTCATGAGGCGGCGGAGGAGCTCAACTCATGAGCTGTCCTGTGTGTGTGTTGTAGTGCTGTCCATGCTGCCGCCACTAAAAGAAGCCATCGTCAACCAGCTGAACTCGGAGAGCCTCACCGCGCTGCTCAAGGCCAAGTGAGTCGAGCGGCGTCTTCAGGACGCTGAACCGCCGAACCTTTCTGACCTAAGTCGTGCTTTAGCGTCTCGTTGGGACGAGGGGAGGACGTCTGTCTTTGTTTAATGACATTGAAAGTAAAGACGGAGAGATCGATGCTCTGAATGAGAGAAAAACAAACATTTGCTTTTTTCTGCATCAATAATCTCACGGAGCAGCAGATTTAACAAACACACTGAGTGTGTTTACACATCACCATGGAAACGGATACAACCACGGGCAGAACCTGCGTTAATATTAAACGGATAAAATGATGTGTCTATTTCACGTGAATGAGCCAGTTTGTCGCCATGTTTTTTGTTGTCGTACCAAACATGTTGCTTGATGTAACGCTTCTTCTTCTTCCCTCACGTCGTGTCTCACAGACCAGCCAACAAGCTGGAAATCTGGGAAGATTTAAAGATCATCAGTGAGTCCTGAGTCACACACACACACACACACACACACACACACACACACACACAGGGTTGCTTTCTTTGAGCTCTTCCCCTTTGATTCCACCCGTGTGACACCTTCTCCGCTCCAGGTTTCACGCGCACCATTGTGGCGGTGTACAGCACCTGCATGCTGGTGGTCCTGCTGAGGGTGCAGCTGAACATCATCGGGGGGTACCTGTACCTGGACAACTCCGTGGGCAAGAACACGGCGGTGAGGCGCGTCTCTGTTGGAGCGCTGATGTTTTCCTCCCGCTGACATGAAGCCCTGCAACGTTTTAGGGTTCTGTCACTTTTCTTGAACCACATGTATTTATTAGTTATACGTTTTCCTCGTGGAGCTGCGTGAGTGTGCACGTTGTCCCCGGGCGTTCATTGGTGTCTCAAACCCTCTGAAGATGACTCGCCGATAAGATCTCAGTCTCTGCATCACTTTGTAATGATTTTACATTTATTCGTTATTTCATCTGTCAGACTCCTCTGGCTCCTCCGGACGTGCAGCAGCAGTACCTGTCCAGCATCCAACATCTGCTGGGGGACGGTAGGTCCGATGCACACACACGTCTCACAATCCATTAAAACACCTGTTCATGTCGTTCTGCATGATCTGCACCTTCCTATCCACCCCCCCCCGGCAGGTCTGACGGAGTTGATGACCGTGGTGAAGAAGGCGGTGCAGAGCTCCCTGGGAGAGTGAGTCTCTCTGTCCGCTCACACTTTGTGTTTCCGATGCTTCCTCCTGTAATCATTGGCTCGCCGGCGTTCCAGCGTCCCTCTGAAGCAGAGCCTGTCTCTGCTGGAGCTGGAGCAGCAGCTCAGCTGGATCCGGGCCGAGGTGGAGGCCGCCTGCATGTCCCGGTACCTGCTGGCCGACGGCGAGAATGCGCTCGCCGACCAGGTCGCCTCCCCACACGCGCACGCACAGACACACACACACTTTAAATAAAGATGTTTAACAGACCATGTCTCATCTTACCAGGCGTGCGGTTTGACGGAGGACGACACCGTGACCATCAGACTGCTGAATGAGACCAGAGACATGTTGGACAGGTAGTGTGTGTGTGTACGTGTACCTGCAGTTGTGAGGCGCATGGCTCGTTCTGATGTGTGTGCGTGTGTGTGTGTGTGTGTGTGACTCCAGTCCAGACTTCAGCACCGTCCTCAACGTCAGTCTGAACCGGGGATTCTCCCGTCTCCTCGACAACCTGGCCGAGTTCTTCCGCCCTCCCCCCGGTGACTCTGCCCCCGGCTTTGCACCTGACAGGTCAGCTGATTCAGATTTTATTATTTATTGTAAACACATTAGTTGTTGTTACATTGCTGCGTTATTGTCCATCGTCAAACCGATGCAGGAAATGGTGCCTAACGTATGTTGACCTTCACTCGACCTCTTCTGTTTCCATCCAGTCTGTCGGCCGTCAGCCTGCCGGTGGCCAAGATCATCCCCATCGTCAACGGCCAGATCAACTACATCTGCAGTGAGACTCCCAGCCACTTCGTCCAGGTGTGGAAAACAAACGTCCCCAAGAGCGGCAGAGCTAAAAGGACACGTGACTTGACGAGTTCTTTGCCTCCATAATCTCATTATTCTCACCTGTTTAGACATTTGAACGAGCAGAATGAATCCTCTGACTGTCCCTCTCAGGACCTGCTGACCAACGACCAGGTGAAGGAGTTCGCCGCCAACGTTTACGAGACGTTCAGCACTCCGCAGGACCTGCAGAAATGATCCTTGGAACGAGAGGAGGAGGAGGAATGAAAGCAGGAATGATGGAAGCCCTCCTTCCTCTCTGCGAGACACGTTTCTCCTCATTGCCCTGCAGGCGAGCGGCCATCATGGATTAATAACCCGGTGGAGGAAGAGGGGACGTGTGGTTAACCCCTCAGACCACTGCATCATGGGAAGTGGAGTCCTGTTTAGCCTCTTCAACAACGGCGTCAGATGGTCATGTTGACGTGACGGGGCGATTTCGCCACTTCGCTCTGCAGCTCGACTCTGTTTCACCTGCAATGGGTTCCGGGGTTTAGGTGGACGTGTTGGACCCATTTATTTGTTTTAACTAATTTAATTTGACCATTTTTCACATCCACAACGGATAGTTTTTAAAAACCCAATTTAAAGAGAAAGAAGCTGATCAGAATGTTTTAGCGGCATCGATTGTCCACCACACGGAGCAGAAAAACAGGACAGCAGTTCACCTCAGAAACCATCAGCGTGGTGGAGACTGTTAGTTCCTCTCCTTCACCAGAAGGTGTCGCTGCTCTTCTGCTTTCTGCCCTTCAGAGCTTTACTTTATTCAAACACTGTCTCGCTCTGTATTTGGGTCCCTTTTTCCTTTATTCATCTAGAACTATTTCTACAGTTTCTACTCGGCTCCCTCGATGTCTGTTTTAGTCGATGAGTTCACAACTGGAAGGAAGAACAATCCGGTGATTATTGAATTAAAAAAAGTAATGAGACGTGTTTGGAGATCAGATGAGTTCCGTTGTCGTCTCCTCCACAGAGGGAAACCATCAGAATGTAGTTCTCCGTAATGCATGGTCAGGCCTTTTTGAAGCATGATATCCTGAATGAAAGCTAAAATGTTTTTTTCTTTTTCTTTTTTCTTAGGAATATATTGAAGATAATAAAGTATGATTTAAATATACTTTTTGTGTTTGTTCAATCTGTGCTTTTAAAATATTTCATGAACTGAATCTGTTTTGTAAGATGGAGTCGTGTCAGCAGGAGGTCGAAGTAACGCTGACTCACAACCAGATGAGGAAATCAATAAAAGAACACACGCGTGTTCCCCTCACGCAGGAGATTGTGTTTTATACTCCTCAGGTTTCCTTCTGGCTTCCAGCCCGAAACCAACGCGGGCGACCAATCAGATCGCGGTGCCACTTTGAAGGAGCCGTTATCAGGAAGGAAAAGCAAACATTGAACAGCTGACGGGAAAAAAACGACCAAAAAACAAAGATCCGAGCTGATCAATCATCAACTTCATTCTATTGATGAGGAACCAATCACAACAGTTTTGATTGCAAATCAGTTTAATTCAGACTCATTTTAGACTCAGTGTGTAACCGAGCACATAATGACATTCGCTGTGACTCAAGATGACCTCATCGTCTCCACTAACCCGCTGACACGTTTACCGTGTAAGGAGGGAAGATTCTTTTGTTGGCGGTTGATCAGATTTTGAAGACTCATGTTTGTGTTCATTAAAAGGTTTTCTCATTAAGCGTCTATAAATCATCCACCTCACGTCGGCCTCCAACGCGCTCACAGATTCTTGAGGTATTTAAAGGAAGTCGTTGCGTTTCCTCCTTCAAGTCGTTCAAGTCGTTGTGTTTCCTCCCTTTTCTTTGATCTGCTCGAAACAACCGAGCAGATCAAAGACCTGGTTGTTATTATGTAACCTGGTAACCAGAGCTGTACAATAAGATCGTTAATAACAATTCAATATAAAACTGATGCAAGTCCATTAAGTGGACTAAAGAAGTCTGACTCCCGAATGAACATTCCCAGCCTACGTTGTGGGGACCAGCGTTTCTTTACTCTGAACGGGTCCCCACAACGTCACCTCGAGAACTGAGACCCCACACACTTAAACTTTGACTTGGACTCCATTAAAGCTGTGAGCCAGAAACCCTGAAGGGAACCAATGAAATGTTGTCACTGTCATCAGTGCACGCAGACGCGCACACACACACACACACACACACACACACACACACACACAGCCCCATGAGCAAAAATGTGGTCAGTGATGTATTAGTTTTCCTTGAGAGTTTCAGCGCAGAGCCACCGGTCAGCTGACCGAAAACGTTGCACACAATACATAGTGACCAAATGGTTTCTCACGAACCCTCAGAGTCACTAAATGTGACCTTTGTTCCACTGAAAAGAAAGAATGTGATGAGTAAACTGAAGCTCAAATTAGACGGGAGTCTCAGTCTGAACCTTTGTTCCTCTCGCTGTGCGGGCGTCTTCCCGTCAGGTGTGCCTGCCTTCGTCATTATCATCATCATCATCATCAGTGTGACTCGACAAGTTTCACCTTCATGTTGTTGTTTTTTTTTTAGGTCTGACCAAGTTTATGAGAAGTTCATGTAGAAACAAATACCATTTTACCACAAAGGATCATGGGACGGCGAAAAACACTTTTATATGTAAATACTTTATGAATTATGAATTCCTTTAAATGTTAATTGTTTACCACACCACAACTGACCATATACACTTAAAGAACAGTAATATTGTTCTTATTGTTCACTTCTGCGACCTTTGTTTAGAAGTAAAACAACCTGCAAGCATGAATATATAATCAGGTCACATGGTAATCATGGTCGAGCTTTTATAGCTACTTCCTCGTTAGCTCAACACGAGCTACCGTGCACCACATCGCCTCGTCATGCGATCCGATAGAAACTCGACATTAGATAACATCAAACTACGTATCGCCTACGTAAGTCCTTTTAGGCAAATCATGCCACTCGCCGCCATCTTTGCAACGCCTCCGGGCAGCTCTAGCAAGACCAGCCTCCTGTCTCAATCAATGAGCAGAGAGTCAGAACTGCACTTTCACGGGTCATCGGGACATAAAAACCACATGTATAGAAACAGCAGTAGGATATTATAAAAATCACTGAAAAAGTTTGATGACTTTGCCCCAAAATAAGGTTTAAAATGCCTTTTTCCCCCACAGGTTACTGTTACTGTGCATGCACAAGGCTTCACGACACCAACCTTAATTTACGTCTCTATCCAGAATGCCGGTGTTACGCCATTGTCTCGCCATTGCCACTGTTTCGCTGTCGCAAAACCTCAACTGTGTGCATGCATCAGTGGAACCAGACGATAGGCTTACATGTTTCCCAGCTTGACTGTTAAAGAGCAGATGATTGGCTTTCCAGCGGGAGGGGCGGGACATGCGCATACAACCGCCATCTTTGCCGTTACGGGTTTTCCTACGGGAGTTGTATTGAGGATTGAGGAAGTGGCATGTCTCCTTATATATAGTCTCTGGTATTGCTCAACAATCATCAGGTGTAATTGACAAAAATGACCTCATATTCCTTCTGTTGTTTGTATGAGAGTCATTGGGTCAAGAAAAACTTGCTAGTTATCTCGTTTGTGCAATGAATGTTTTTCAATTAAACCGTGAGTGAGTCAAAAAAGAAAGTTTCTTTCTTCACCACCAACACGGCTGATAGCTTAGCATGCGAAGTGTAGCTAACTCTGCTACGACACGTTTTCTGACCTGACGGGAAGCAAAACAAAATGCCCGGAGATGACGTCACACTGGACCTTCACGGTCTCACTACAAAATCCGACTCTCCCGACAAACCGGCGTCCTGAACGTTACGGCGACCTTTGGTCCCGTAACCGTAACTGTAACTGATCCAACACTTAAATCCCTGCGTGTTAAACTTCACAATCAGTGAGAAGTGTGAGAGTTCGGATTACGGGTTTCAGTATCAGCAGATAGTTCCTGCGTCTCTCTGGGTTCGACTACGGCGGTGACTCACGAGCAGCTCCGGGCGATGAATCACTCACTCTGAGATCATCCTTTCCTC
Organism: Apeltes quadracus; assembly: GCA_021346845.1. NCBI lineage: Eukaryota > Metazoa > Chordata > Actinopteri > Perciformes > Gasterosteidae > Apeltes > Apeltes quadracus. Next base: position 14,262,071 of record CM037934.1, on the reverse strand, counting down.
TTTATTATTCTCTGCACCATCACTTTTCCTTCCCTCCATCACCTTTCCTTCTTTCCTTCCCTTCGTCCTCCCTGGTGCTTGAGTCCTTCGGCCTCTTTTCTCTGGAAGCATCTGAGCTTCGTCATTTGCCGTAATGGTAGTACACAGTGTGTGTGTGTGTGTGCGTGTGTGTGTGTCTGCATTATTGATTCCCTCTGAGCACCAGCAGGCGGTACTCTGTGCTCTGCCCCTGATTGGCTGAGGGGGCCTCAGGCCTCATTACCCGATGATCCGGGGCCCTGCTGATTGGACGCCATCGGATCCCCTGGTTGGGAATTGACGATGATGCAGGATTAGGTCACGCTGATGATGTCATCTCACCTGAGCCCCCAGTGGCTGTAAGTGATGGATGTGAAACAGAAAATGAAATGAGGCCAGATGACAGAAAAATAACAAACTAACGAGTGGAAATAATAAAATGAGAAAATATATGTACAAACATCTGTGTTCGAGGATTATAAACGTAAGTAGAACTGTTTCATCTTTAAGATAAAGTGTCACAGTTTGAGCGATTTCATCCACTGAGGAGACGAAAGGCGATCCGATGCGACGACGGAAGATCTGCCGGCTCGACGTGTCTGAAAGGAGGAAACAAACAAACACAAACACGTAGCGGTGAAAGAGTCGTCAGAGGAACCTGCCGAGTCACGATTACGCAGATGAAAGCACCTGTGAGGTTTGAGGTTTGAGGAACGATTGTTTCAGGCATTCCTCTCATCCCCTCATGTGTGACATGGATAAGCACACAACGCTTAGCTGTGCTAATGTTAGCCGGCGGATCCGTCATCCGTGACTACGAGTCTATTTACAACAACATATCTGCATGATGTCATTTATTTTAAATGCCACTATGAGACAAATAAAGACCAGTAGTGTTTTAACGTCACTGATACTTAAGGTGTGGTTGTGTGCGTATGTGTGTGTGTGTGTGTGTGTGTGTGTTGCAGCTGCCGAGGCCACACAACCCAGTTTACACACAATCTAAAAATAGCGTCCAGGGCCTCGGAGGATGTGACGCAGCGTGCACAGGCCTCTGGAGCCTGGGAACCCTGGGACGCGTCCCATTTCAAAACGCTGTGTTTCCTCACCGCCGAGGGAGCTTCACTGGTCACAGAGAAGAAACGATAGTCGTGAGTTCGGACATTCGAAGGTGTTAAGTATAATAATGTGATTACGAAGAGGTCACAGGGAGGACGCCTCATGTTGAAAAAGCCCTTTAGGGAAAGTCAAAGAATGCTTTAAGGTGATGAGGATGTTATTATCCGCAGTGCTAAACACAATAAACAATGAAAAAAAAAAGTGTAATAAAAAGATCACTTCTTTAAGCAGAAATCGAATTCTTACTATAAAAGCAAAGTCTAAAAGGACAAATGGGAGTTTGTGTTTGAAACAGAACAAGAACAAGAACAACTGAGAGGCAAAGTGCAAAAGAGGTGTGACTCATAAATGAAAGCAAAAGGTAAATGTTTGCTTTAAACATTTATGTGAATGATGAAAGTAATTTTGCTTTTTTTAACTGACAAATATGAACATGAATAACCAAACTAAATGAAACTATAAAAGACAAACTAAATCAAATGAAGATGAACTATAACATCTGAGCAAATCACATCAAATTAAATTTATACCTCCACCCCTCCACTCCTCCACCCCTCCACTCCTTCATCCCCCCTCCCTTTATACCTCCACCCCTCCACTCCTCCACCCCTCCACTCCTCCACCCCTCCACTCCACCACCCCTCCACTCCTTCATCCCCCTTCCCTTTATACCTCCACCCCTCCACTCCACCACCCCTCCACTCCTTCATCCCCCTTCCCTTTATACCTCCACCCCTCCACTCCACCACCCCTCCACTCCTTCATCCCCCTTCCCTTTATACCTCCACCCCTCCACTCCTTCATCCCCCTTCCCTTTATACCTCCACCCCTCCACTCCTTCATCCCCCTTCCCTTTATACCTCCACCCCTCCACTCCATCATCCCCCCTCCCTTTATACCTCCACCCCTCCACTCCTCCACCCCTCCACTCCTTCATCCCCCCTCCCTTTATACCTCCACCCCTCCACTCCTCCACCCCTCCACTCCACCACCCCTCCACTCCTTCATCCCCCTTCCCTTTATACCTCCACCCCTCCACTCCACCACCCCTCCACTCCTTCATCCCCCTTCCCTTTATACCTCCACCCCTCCACTCCACCACCCCTCCACTCCTTCATCCCCCTTCCCTTTATACCTCCACCCCTCCACTCCTTCATCCCCCTTCCCTTTATACCTCCACCCCTCCACTCCTTCATCCCTCCACCCCTTTATACCTCCACCCCTCCACTCCTTCATCCCCCCTCCCTTTATACCTCCACCCCTCCATCCCACCTCCTCAACGCAACTCGCTTCTCATCGATGGCGGGATGCTGGAGGTGGAGGTGGGGGGGGGGGGTGTAGAAAGGAGAGAGGGAGGGAGGGGAGTAGAAAGGAGGGAGGGAGGGGGAGTAGAAAGGAGAGAGAGAGGGGGAGTAGAAAGGAGGGAGGGAGGGGGGATTTCCCAGATCCTCGTGGTGAGGAAGCTGAGGGCGAGGAAGAGGCAAAGCTTCCCGGAAGGAACGAAAACAACCTGCAGCTGCGGGACGGAACAAAGTAGGAAGAGAAGAGGAGACAATGATGATAAATATAATAAACTGGTCATTTTATTTTTTGAAAGATACTGTAGCAAGTTACAGGAGTTCTAAATTACTCAAGTTATAATCGCTATGGATATTATATAAATATAAATATATTCATAATAATAAAAAAAATACTAATATAGTACCAACATTTCCTATTCAATAATCTAGCATTTATTTGATATTTATATATTTGATTGAATATTATATTTGATATATTTGTTAAATAATACATATAATAATATAATAATTGTCTTTTGCAGCCCAATTAAAGTATAAAAAGAATGAGAATAAATTCAGTTATTATTTGTCTCTTATAGCAGCCGGGGGTAAACAACAGTTTCTCTGTCCTCCTCTCCTCCCCCTCCTCCCCCTCTTTTATTCTGATCAGGAGCAGATTACGTCACCCCCTTCCTTTCCGGGAAACGATGCCTCTCATCCTCCTGGCGGCTTCACCGGGCAAACAGCAGGGAAGCGGGAAGCCTCCTCGTTCTCCTCTTCTTCCACCACAACACGCAGCATCATCTTCATCCGCACTTTCCTTCATTTAACATTTCAGAGCTGCAGACTCGTTTGGAAATGTAAAAAATAGCAAAGAAAAACAAATCCTTGCTTTTTAATCCAGAAATCTGGGCATTAAGAGGCAGATTATTAAATGGACCAGACGCTTTAGTTATCGGGCTCCTCCTGTTCCAGATACATTGAACTAGAGCCACAAACACTCAGTAATGATTGAATCATTCATTGGACACAGAGTTAAACTGCACTTACTTTAAAATGGGAGTGTTAAAGCGTAACAGCAGCTCCTGGAGCTCACTGGGCCTCTCGTTCTTTTCACTTTCCCTTCCACTGAGATCCGAGTCTCTTTATGAGAAAAGGCCTCAGAGTGAAAGTTAAACTCACCTGCTCCGATATCAGCGCCTTTATTTGAGACTAAGGTTCAAAACTGATACGACACAATGAAGCACGAGTTACTTTGTGGAGGAAACACAACTCTAAAAGGTCAAACGGAACATTTACACTTAGTGTGACTGTTAACAGACATTTGTTATTTTTGGAATTCTTTTAAATTTAAAAAGTGAAATTAGATATTTAGCTTTGTAAATTGTATTTATCATTTGGTATTTATATTTACAATAATGAAACAAAATCACATCATCTGGAACCAGTTTAACATCCACATCAACTCCCACTTTCATCACTCAATCTCTGCTCTAATATTTATTTCAAAGATTTCCATTTCATCCGATAAACGTCATGAATCAAATCTCACATCATTTAATACAATTAAAATGCATTACTGATGGAAGTTACTTTGAACGCACACACACACTCACACACACAGAGCTCGGTATGAAAACCCCTCAAATATAAAAATAGAGAATGTGATATTTAGCGCTTCGATCATGTGGTATTAGTAGTTAAGGGGTCAGCAGTGACGCGCAGCATCACTGACGTCCTGAAGGGTTCAACACCCACCTGTCTGCCAGCAGGGGGGTTCAGATACGTCTGTAAAAGTCCACGATAGCGTTTTAGACTGAATCTTCGGCATTTGACCTCTTGAAAAGGCCTCATTGTTTGCGCGGCACAACTTCTGGATCACTGAAGTCTCTGACGTTTCGAGGTTGAGCTGTTTCAGCTTTCGGAGGCGTTCTGAAGCTGCATCTGCTCAGGCAGCAGCAGGTGAAGAGGAAACTCTGTTTGGTGAATTATTAACAGTTGTAAGGGTTCAATGGCCGGCCGGTGTGATGCACGACGTCTGCACACGGCTCGCCCAACGGAAAGTCACCATGGAAACCATGCATGAACCCGGGTGGAGAAGCGCACAGGGGAGGTGGAGGTTTCTACATCAGTCATACTTCCTGTTGCGCAAAGCACATATGAGACCCACAAATGGACGCCTCGGTTTGAGGTTTCACAATTTCCCGAATCCTTCTCGAGCTTCGGAGACAAACTGGATTTGGTCAAAGTGAAAGTTTGACTGGAAGTTTCTGGATTCCAGGAATCGAGGGATGGAGGAGGAGACGGAAAGAGGAACGAGGTCGCGGCCCATCGCTAAGCACAGCTTGTGCGTTTGTTATCAGCTCTTATGATCCTTCAGAGTCTTCGGAGGCGACGCCCTGGAAGAGGAGAGAAAGACCTTTTTTGTAGTCCGAAGGAAGACTCCCATTGGCTGTTTGTGGGAGGAACCAATGATCCCAACTTCCTGTTGATAGATATCAGCGGCGATAAAACACAACAACAAACAAGAGCACAAACTCCATGTGTAATAAATGAAGAGTGGACATCGTAGTACTGCTGTTACCACGACTTTGCACCGCACAACAAACCACTAGTACCAGTACACGCAAAGTACTAACGGTAACAAGGGTGTATTTTTAAGGCGGAAACGCGTCTCAGAGTAAATGAGATCAAGTGATTAAGCGTTAAGACGCAGACGAGTAGCAGAGGGAGACATGTTACCACGACTGCCTGTCTGCCTGTCTGTCTGTCTGTCTGTCTGTCTGTCTCTCTGTTCCATGTCTGTCTGTCTGTCTCTCCGCTCATCCCTCTGTACCCGTCTTTGATGTGTGACCACAGAATAAATAACTCAGCTTGAGGAGCATAATTCCCTCGTTAGTGAGGAATGTCTGGAATGTAAATCCATGTCAGTGTCAAAAAGGGGAGCAGAGGGGAGCAGGGGAGAGAGGGGGGAGGAGGGGGGAGGAGGGGGGAGGTCACAACGAGGTTATGTTCTTATTTTAGCCATTTAATTAGTTTTATTCAGCTTTTTAAACGTGGTTCGTACGTTTTATGAGGAAGAAATCAGATGAAGGGAGAGGAAGATGAAGGGAGGGAAGAAGAGGAGGAAGGAGACTAAAAACTAAGTAATGAGAGTAATAATGAGATAAGAGAAAAGGAAAAGAGAAGAAAGGAAAGAGGGAGGGAGAAAAAAGGTCTGCAGAAGAGGAGACAGGAGGAAGAGGCAAACGACTGAGGAGATAGGAAGGAAGCTTTCGGAGAGGAGGAGGAGGAGGAGGAGGAGGAGGCTGCCTTGTTAAGTCTGAGCTCGGGGTTGCTCGATTGCATCAACGCAGGATAAGCCTTCTATAAATAGGGTGACGTCAACCCTCGGCTCTCGCTCCACCCCCCGCTCCCCCTCCCTCCCCATGTCGTACAGCATTCCTGGTTGCGTCACCACGCCCCGCCCCCTCCCCTCCGGCCGCTTTATAACGCGAGTGATGCAACGCACCGGACAGAAGCGCAACTTTACGCAGCGCGGCCCGAGGAGCGACTCCACACAGCCCGATTCCCCCAGAAGCCTCGCGACTCACACAGGTAGGACGGACCTCCGGGCCGGGGGGGGGGGGGAGGGGGTGAGGTGGGGGCTGGTTAGTCGGTTCCGACCGGAGGAGTCCCGGCAGGACAGCGGGGACGTCCCGGCGCTGTCCCGGGACTCCGCGCGCAAACTTCTAAAGTTGTTCACCTGCTTGTTTCTCACACTGCGGGAGTTTGCGATCAGGAAGCTTTTCTGTAGGAACTTTCATCCGCTTCCACTTTCTGCGCGAATTAAACAGCGCGTTTTAATCTCTGGATGTCATTAAAAGTAAAAGCATTTTTCTGTTTTTGATTTAAACCCCGCAGTTGATTCAGATGTAGAAGTTAAGTTGAAATGAAAACATATGTCATTTTAAAGGACGAACTTTAGCAACATGATGTGAATCAAATAGAAATGTTATATGAATATTTGAATGAAAACACAACACAAACATCATGTGGAACTTTAAATGTTCTCCATGAGAACGTATGTTTCTTTTGTTCTGGTTTGTTCTTCTACACACTAATGATTGATTTATGCCCCAAAAAGGGAAATGTTCTGGTTGTCGTTGTTCTCCATCAGATGTTTAGATAAAAGCTTCTAGTGATGCCACCAGATGAAATGCCAACTTTTGTCTTTGTGTTATTCTTGTTGTGTAATATTTACGAGCTGCATCATCATTACTCAGCAATATAACTTGTGTTAAGTGTCCTTAACATAAACTTAGTAGGTGTCAGTCCACTTATTTTTGAGTAATATTACTTTTTATTTCTTTATTTCATCACTATATCTTGATAAAGGTGGTCATATTTAGGTTATTGTGACTTTAGACAAACTCTTTCCCCAGAATGATGCTGCAGCACCCGGGTCCCTCGCTGGCCGACATCAGCTGCTCCGCCCTGGTGCCGTGCCTCTCGCCGCCCGGCACGCTCACCCTGGACGACTTCACCTCCTTCACCCCCCTGGTGAAGGAGGAGCTGCGTCTGGCCATCCAGACCAAGCGGCTGATCCACGGCCTGCGCGCAGAGACCAGCTCGGACGGGGCCAGCTCCAGCTCGGACCGGGCCTCCGAGTGCCGGAAGGAGGTGAGGACAGAGGGAGGCCAAGTGGGGGAGGCAGGAGCGGGGGCTTCAGGGCCTTGGAGACACTGACGCTTTTTGTCCCGGGTTTTCAGGTCACGCCTCAGGAGCTGGAGAGGAGGAAGAGGAGGAGAGAGAGGAACAAGGTCGCCGCCGCCAAGTGCCGCAACAAGAAGAAGGAGAAGACGGAGACTCTGCAGCAGGTAGGCGGCCTCCAGCTCGCCTCCCTTCTGGAAGAACACACTCCTGTCGGGCCCTTTTCCAACATGTTTCTGACCCCCCCGTCCCTCCTGCAGGAGTCAGAGAAGCTGGAGAGCGTCAACAGCGAGCTGAAGGCTCAGATCGAGGAGCTGAAGCAGCAGAAGCAGCAGCTGGTCTACATGCTCAACCTGCACCGGCCGACCTGCATCGTCCGCGCGCAGAACGGCCAGACGCCCGAGGACGAGAGGAACCTCTTCCTGCAGCACATCAAGGAGAGCGCCCTGCAGCTCCACGCCGTCACCTCCTCCACCTCCACCTCCTACTCCTCCCACCTCCGTCTCCACGCTGTCGCCCCTCGACGGAGGACTTCTGACCCTCGACCACTTGCACTGTCCCGGCCAGCTATGAGCCGCCGGGGGACGCGGGGAGGAGGACGCCGGCTCCTCGGGGACGCCACTCGGGAGGACTCCTCTGTCTCAATGACTCCCCACGAAGCTGCTAGAGAGGCCGTGGAGGCCTCCCGCTCCCCGGAGGAGCCGACGGGAGGAGTTCGGTTTGATTTGAACATTGCAAACCGTCTCCGCCGAGGACAGAAGCCATCGCACTAAAGAGGACATTTACATTTTCATTCACTGGTATTTTGAATAGATGAGAGAACGTTTTGTACTAAAGGGTGATTTTCATGGTACGTCACTGAAAAGTGCCCCTGAAAAGGAAAGACGGACCGTGTGAGTGAGCAAGACGTTTGTGCTTATAGTATTGAGCTTTGTGTATTTATTCAGTCACTGCTGTGCGATGTGCTGTTGCCATGGCGACCCTGTCTGCTCGTCCTTCACACATCGGCAGCGAGTGACCTTTGACCTCTGAGGACCTGAGCGGCACGTCACGGTCGTCATTTACAAAAGGGAAATGTACTTTGCAGGCAGGGTTCATCATTGTATTATTTATATTAAAAATCACTGTACCAAATTACAATGTGATCGTTCATGCTGATGATTAATCACTTTTCTTAATAGAATTAAAATAGTTGGCAACCAAAAAGAGACTGGAGTTCAGAATAACTCTGAGGCTGCATCAGATATCAAGTGCTGATCTGATCTGATGATAATAAAGTTAAACTAGTCCAGCGTACTCAGCCACAAAGCACCGTGCTGCTAACCGCTAACTGCTAGCTGCTAGCTGCTAGCTGCGAGGTGTTGTTCAGGATGAAGAACCGACTGAGCGCTAAACGTCCGGTTAGCTGCAGCGCCACTGCCAACGTGCACTTCCTGTCAACTTCTGTTTTTGATACTTTGTCAATTAAAAACATGTATTGCAAATGTCACCGGCATGCGTCCTTTATGGGGTTCGTTCCATGTGATCCATTTGGGAATAAGAGGCAACGCACAAGTTTCGACATGGACTTAAAGAGGATTACAGACTTCTTATAATACTTTAAATTAAAAGCAGACATTGTTTTTCACATGGAGATGTCTATTTGGCTTCCTTAACATCTTTCAGACTAAATGATTTAAAACATGAAAGAGAAGTCAGCTTTATCTCCCAGTACTTCATTAGCACACTTACAGAGATACATAACTTTATTTTGCTAAACTAAGTAGGTTCCTGAAGGAGAAGTTCCTTTCCTCTCCAGGGCAGATGTTTGTGGCAGAGACGAGACTGGACATGTGGAGAGACAGAGACGTTATGACCTCATTGCTGGGATCTGTGATCGCTGTGATATGTGGCTCATTCGCAGGTAATCTGCCCTCCTGCCCCCATGTGACAAACAACAGGAGTCACATGACCCCCGATCGACAGTATGACCGCTCCCGTTTCCCCCAAGGACGGAAACGCTTCATCTGGCTGCAGGTAACTGGTGTGTTGATCATCAGGCCTCCACCTCTTCTGTTACATCCTCCTCCTACTCCTCCTCCTCCTCCTACTCCTTCTCCTCCTCCTCCTCCTCCTCCTCCTACTTCTTCTCCGCCTCCTCCTCCTCCTTCTCCTCCTCCTCTTCCTCCTCCTCCTCCTACTCCTCCTCCTCCTCCTCCTCTTCCTCCTCCTCCTCCTCCTACTCCTCCTCCTCCTCCTACTCCTCCTCCTCCTCCTTCTCCTCCTCCTCCTCCTCCTACTTCTTCTCCTCCTCCTCCTACTTCTTCTCCGCCTCCTCCTCCTCCTCCTCCTTCTCCTCCTCCTACTCCTTCTCCTCCTCCTTCTCCTCCTCCTCCTCCTCCACCTCCTCCTACTCCTCCTCCTCCACCTTCTTCTCCTCCTCCTCCTCCTACTCCTCCACCTCCTCCTCCTCCTCCTCCTCTTCCTCCTCCTCCTCCTTCTCCTCCTCCTCCTCCTCCTTCTCCTCCTCCTCCTCCTACTTCTTCTCCTCCTCCTACTCCTCCTCCTCCACCTTCTTCTCCTCCTCCTCCTCCTCCTCCTCCTACTCCTCCACCTCCTCCTACTCCTCCTCCTCCACCACCTTCTTCTCCTCCTCCTCCTCCTCCTACTCCTCCACCTCCTCCTCCTCCTCCTTCTCCTCCTCCTCCTCCTCCTCCTCCTCCTCCTCCTCCACCTCCTCCTCCTCCTCCTCCTCCTCCTCCCCCTCCTCCTCCTCCTCTTCCTCCTCCTCCTCCTCTTCCTCCTCCTCCTCAGTGGCTTCTGTGTCCTCACAGTTTAAGAGCGTTTCCTCTTCAGGAGTCAACGTCCTTTTCATTCAGTCAAAGGAGACATCGATTGTAATTAGGAAATGTATTAAGAGATAAAAGTACCTCTTTTCAGCTTTTTCAAGTCGTGTGAGCCGAAATCTGAATTTGTAGATTAGATTTCTGTTTAATTCAGAGAAGTCAAATAAAAAACCTTTAACTCGTGCTGATCAAATCAAATCAAGCAGAGAAACTGTACTTCGGAATAAATAAACGTCATTTCACAGAAGAAAAGCCGCCTGCTCGTCTCCACATTGTTCTCGAGTACAGTTGGTTCTCGTGAAGTGAAAGCAGAAGTGGGAAGTTTCAATATGACGCGGTGACGCAGTACAGTTTATTCTCAAAGGTCAAAGGTCAAGGTCGCTGACTTGCTCTCTTTGTTCCAGGAAGCAGCTTTCCAGCTGACTTCACCAGGGTGAAACCATTTTCCACACAAGGGACGTGACGGGAACAAAGACCACACACACACACACACACACACACACACACACACACACACACACACTCGCCCACTCGCACACACACGCAGGAGGGATGAGAGGGAAGATGCTTTGTCATTTAGGTAAAAACTGATGCAACTCAGTCAAAGTGGAGGCAAAGTGATGCAACAACGGTTTCGTAATCTTTAACCGGCAACATCCTGTGTGAAGGGGTCAAAGGTCACCGCTAAACACACTCAAGCACATTTTGCAGGTACTCAATGCTGTTGTAGTAAATATGCTGCTTCAGTGTTTGTATCCGATGTAATTATCTTACGGTTAATGTCTATGCAGCCTGGTTCCACTCCCACAATGCACCTGTGTGACGCGACGGCCATTCAACGGGAATCAGTCTCTTTCCTAAGCTGAGCTTGTGCAACGGAAGAACACACGCTGCGGACCTGTCGTCATACAGGACGTTTGTTTTGAAACGGCTGCGTGTTTTCCGTTGCGTCCGTCCTTCTTTGGAACGGGAGGCTTGAATGTAACAGTGAAGAGCTTCACAACATGAACCCCTCGCTGCCGTCGCCATGGTGACGCAGGAGGTTTCTCTACGGGCAGGAAGATCCGGTGAGAAGTTCCCTTTATTGGCACGTTGATGGTGAAGGAACATGGAAGGGACATTTTGAGCCCAGCGACACAGGTTAAAGACACCACGAAGTACAAGAGACAGTTACACAGTAAAAAAATGGAACAACCGGAGCAAACGGACGTGAAGGCCCGATCATCTCGTCTGCAGCTCCGTTTGTGCTTGATTGACAGCTGTAATGAGTGTGAAGTGCAGAATGTCCCAGACGTCCCAACTGGTTTGTGTAGCTGCGTTAACAACTATATTCTGACACTCCTTCACATTAAAAGCATGCACTAGCACTCCGCTGGTCACCTTTTATAGTGGAGGAGCAACAGGAAATAAGCGGCACAGTGCCAACGAGGTTCGTTCAGCAAAGCGTCACGACTTCCTGGGAAAAGTGTTGCAGAGATACACAGGTTGAGTACTTCTTCCAGAGAACTCGATCTGCATCTGCTCGAGAATTCCCTAGAAGTGTGTGTGTGTGTGTGTGTGTGTGTGCGTGTGCGTGCATGTGCCTGATTAAGTATTGATAAGACTGATAAAGCATGTTTCAGGAAAGCAGACGGTAAAACACCTGCAGACTGCGTGGCATTTAGCCAATGAGGCAGAGGTCACGCAGAGGTCACGCAGAGGTCATCCAGGGGTCGCTGTGGTCAGGGATGTTAATCTGTAGGAACGAGCAGTTGGACATCACAACACGGAGGTTGAGCAGCTTTAGTTGGGTGCTTCGTTTTAGCCGGCTTGGAGCACCAGGCGGGTGGAGTTAAGACGCGTTGAACTCATCACGGCAGTGGGAACAAAGATGTGTCCACTCACATGCAACACGTCATGGTCATTTGATAAGCCCCGCCCACCTGTCCCTCACTGAGGCGATGAAACAGACAAAAGTATTCCTCCAGGCCGCTGAGACACACGAGGGGAGAGGGAGGGAGAGGGGGGGAGAGGGAGGGAGTTATTAGAAATGATGACTTCAAGCTTTAAAAATCACGTGTCTTTTCACTTCCTTTCTGTTGCGTCATGTTCCCCTCTTTGTTTAAAACAAATTTGGTGTAATAAACCTTTGTTGGGTTATTAGATGGAGAAACATTTCTTAAACTCTGTATATGTAAATACTGTACGTATGTAAATACTCTGCTGTGAGCTGCGTTCAAATCCATAAGCTTAAATGCGACATATTGAACTTCCCCAATTATCAAAGTCGCGTTGCGCTTAGTTCCATAATTTGTGTCAAACAAGGTAAAAGGGCACCGAGAAGGTTCGTCCAGCAGAGCAGGCGAGGGGAGTGGCGCCCCCTGCTGGCCTCCTGCAGAGACAAACCTGCACGGACGACAGGTTCAGGTTCAATAATCTGGTTCTGACTTTAGTTCTGCTTGCAGAACTTATTTATACATTACAGTAGAAAAAGCCGTGGAATGAAGTTCCAAAAAAAAAGTTCATCTCAAACAAAGGCGGCGCATGGAGTAGAGGGTGTGCTGGGAACCACAAGGTTCATGGTTCAAACCCCATCTGCTGCATGTCCAAGTGTCCCTGAGCAAGACGCCTGAACTCTTCCTGCTCCCTGCTAAAAGGCAGAAATGCAACGTGAGTCACTGTGGATAAAAACGTCAGCTGAATGGGACAATAAGACTCTTTATTATCTCATCTTTCCTCAACAATCCAGTTGATTATTTCAGAGGGAGAAAAACGTTAAAATGAAGACGCTGTTGATCGTCTTGGGTCGATGTGCTCGTTCAGTAATAAACCAATAATCCCATTTTATGGGACGTAACAGTAACGTCTCCCTTAATGTATTTATGTCCAAATGTGAAATTATTTTTCACCGCTGCTTCCTGTTGCGTGAAGAACACACACACGCACGAGTTCCGTAACACCCCACGGCGCCGCTTGGCGTGCGGCGGCGGAAGCAGGAAGTGTCACTCGGGTTTCTTCCTGAGGGGCACGTAGCCCTCCGCGGCGGCCGCCTCCTCCGCCGCTCTCTTTATCGGCCGCCAGCTCCGCGCGGCTCCGTCCGATTGGCCGCCGCGGCTGAACACCTCCCGCTGGATCTCCAGGGTGCCGCGACTGGGCTTCATGTCGAGGATCTCACGGAGGCCCTCGGCTTGTTTCTGCAGCGTGGTGATCGCCTGCAGGGAGCAAACGAGAGAACAAGTGAACTTCCATGCATCCCTGCGCCTCACTGCGTGTCCCGGGGCGTGTCCCGGGGCGTGTCCCGGGGCGTGTCCCGGGGCGTGTCCCGGGGCGTGTCCCGGGGCGTGTCCCGGGGCGTGTCCCGGGGCGTGCGCTACCTTTATGGCCTGGATGGCCCGTTTCACCACCACAGGAGCTTCAGCTGACAAATCCTTCATGAAGCTCTCTGCAGAGGAACACAGAAGAAGCAGCAGTTGAGTTTGTTTGTATGGATGTAAAATAAACACACGTATGTGGGTTCCTTTACACACGTGGAGATTCATGCAGAATCAAAGTAATAATCAACACAATGACCCGGGCTCCATCTTCAGCAGAAGATCAGCGGTCTCATTCATTTGGAGTTTGTCAGAATCCAACTGCAAATGAATAAACTGCTCTTTGTCCTTTTATTCTCTGTCACCATCGTAACGGAAACAAACCAGCGATCAGAGAGAAACACAGAAGCCCTGACGAGTGTGCGCAGCATTGCAATCGCTTCATGAGTGTGCAAAGTGAAGTAAAAAGGTAACGACCTTGACCAGGATCTCTGATCACCTCCTCAGGTTTGACCGCCTGCTCGTACAGACCCTGAGAAGCCAAGAAGAAGAGACGGTAAACCTGCAGCGTTGGATCTGATCATCTGGTCACGGTGTCCGGAGGTGTTGCTGTGCACCGTCCACACACCCACCATGAGGCTGCGCTCCGCCCGCAGCGAGTGCACCACGTGAGGCACGATCTTCTTCGGGTAGGCGCGACGCCGCCTGGCGACCTCGACAATGGTGTCGTCCAGCAGGCTGTCCAGATCCGCCGCCTCGTCCTCCGCTGAGCGGGGGGGGGGGCGGGGGGGAGCAGAGGAGGGTCACAGGGCTTTACTTCATTGAATAGGCCTTCTATTTTTGTGTCATGTTCTGTAAATCTGAATCACCTTCCACATCGGGCGCCTCCTCCCACGGCAGTCCGTTCACCAGCACGTTGTCCTGCACGGCGCCCTCGAAGTTCTGCAAACACACACAAAAGCTTCCATCTGCTGCGACACATTGCATCACGTTTCTACGGCTGCGTTTACTATTCATTATCTTTCTCGAGTTGAAAACATAAAGATCAGAACGATCTCATGGTGGGTCGAAGAGGTGGAAATACAAAGATCGTTGATCGTCACCGTGGAGGGAAAGAAACGCTCACGATGAAAAATAGGAATATTTTAATACCAAATACTCAAACATTCGTAGAGAACTTTTACATGTACACAACTTATACATATTTATAGATTTTTTTATTTCCAGAAAGTTGAGAACTTCTAAACATGACACCAAGTATTATTATCTAACAACTACAGTGAAAGTGTTTCAGGCAGAAGGATTCAAACGGTCGGATATTAAATCCAAACGAAGAGTTTCCATCTAAAGTCTTTCGTTGTAACTAAAGTCTTGACTCAGCGGTTTGTTGACTGGAACGTATTTAGAATGTATCCTCTAGACGGCGGTAGGACTCACCGCCAGAAGCTCCTGCAGTAAAACCCGCCTCGTGTCCTGGGAGACGTCCGGCTGTCCGTCCAGCGCTGTCTTCAGAATGTCCTTGTATTTGAGTATCTGTCCCGCTACGTGTCTCTTGGACGTCACCTGGACGCGGAACTCCTCTCTGCTTTCGGCCTCGGCTGGCAGTCCGCTCTCTACAGGCTCCATCTTTGCCGCCAACTTGTTTATATGTCAACCGGAAATGAAGGCGTAACTTCCTGGTGCGACGGCCAATGCGTCCCGGGAAAAACACTTCTGGCCTCGCAGCGACGTTCCGCCAGCTGAGAACTACGGTTCAAATTTTAGAAAATGTACAAATGTCGTAGTTTTTCTGCATAGTTTGTGCCGCTGGCGCTTAATATTGGCATTGCTTCAGTGGAGTATGTATTCTTCACATATCGACCCGTGAGTTGGCTCTAGTTTATTTAAATATCCACTTTGAATCATAAAACCTCCTCAGCTGAGATGCTCTTTTTAGCGCTTCCTGTATTAAATACTCTTGATTCTAACTTCATTCCAGATGTCTCCTATCCATCTGGTGTTTCTTCATTATTTGAACATCACAGTAGACAACAGTGTGTACGCTTATATTAGTCTTTATCTTTATCAAATAGTCTTTTTATGTTTAATCTCATTCTCCTTATTTCTAGGGTCCGCAGGACCACAGAGGTCAGAGAGGTCAAAGAGTTTATCTGCGTTCTGTGTGTTTTCAGTGTTCGTAATGATTCTTGAAAACGAACATTTAAGACGGGCAGCAGTTTAGTTCATTTCATAACAGTAAAGTTATAAAAGGCTTAAGGAGAAGAGATCTGTGGAGCTCATCAAACGTTCGAGACTCAGTGAGGTCAGAATCAAAGGTTCACGTAGCAGCTGCTCACAGCTGGATCTCCCTGTTTGTTGTTCAGGCCGTTACACTTGAGTCCTCCTCTCACAGCGATCCACATCTGGAGGCTCCTTGTTTTGTCCTCCATCCCCTGTGTGGGGGGTGAGGTAGCAAAACAATCCGCGCCCCTCCCCTGCTGGGCTCATTGAGCCGACACATTGTGAGAGTAACCGAGTCCAGGTGAGGAACCCGCGAGGGGAGGCTGAGGCGTATTTACCTTTTCTTATTGATTATTATTCAAAGTGTAAAATGAAACATCATTTTTCTCCAATTCAACGTTTCTCAACTCTGTTTTTTCATCTTCTCTCACTAGTTTGAATCTGAAATGAACAATTCAACAAGTAAAGTGAAGTCTGCACATCACAAAGGTGCAATGCAACAACTTAAAAACAAAAGTCACTCTCGTCGCTTATTACCAGACGACCTTCTGATGCTGGTTTGTTACAGCTGAATTACCCTGAATGGCCACTGGGGGGCGACGCCAGAAAGAATATCTAGAAATCTCTGAATGGAAGATGTCTTTAAAGTGGAACTATAGAAGAGCAATATGTTGTTGTAAGGCATTCTTTGCTATAATACTATTATTAGTTGGAGCACAATACATTTCATCTTTAATAAGTGCAACACAGTACTGCAGTTGCACCTTAATGTTTTGTTTTGTTGCTTTGTGACAAAAGACAAACGACACATCTGTGATGTGTCCACACAGAGAGACCAGCTGGTCCAGCAGCTCCCTCTGGACCATCTGTGCGGAGAAAGATTCCCTCTGCGGGCCCCGCCAGCCTGGACGCAGCTGGATCTCCTCTGCAGATGTTTCTCTTCTCGTTGCATCTTAGTCCTGATCCTCTACAACGTGAACAGTCTCAGATATGGAAGATAACACACTTGTTTATTTCATTTTATTAGAGGCAGGCGGACACAGATGAGGTGAAGGTGAATACTTCTCCTGTAATCTTATGAACACGTATTATATTGTGAAGTTCCTTCAGGTCCAGATGTTTTCGGTACCGCCTACACCAGCTGTGACTGATCTGCAGGAGAAGAACCAAGGCGTTATATAAATAAATAATGACCCTAACCCCACTTCAAACATCCACGGAGACATCCGGGGTGTTTCTCCTTACGGCTCTTCGAAGTGCCGTCTCTGCGGGAGGCGGGAGGCGGGCGGCCGCTCCTCGCGGGCCGGCCCGCGCTGCGGTCCGCCGGTCAGGGCGGTGCGGAGGACCGGGCTGGTGCGCAGGTGAGCCCGGTAGTGTCTCCTCTCGGTCCTCTCCCAGCACCGCCCGGGGTTCCCCTCCACCTGACACCACGTCTCCCTGCGCAGGTTGAGCGCCAGGAGAGCCCGCTCCTCAGCTCCGGACATGTGGGGGTTATTCGGGGGTTTCGTCTATTTTTTCCTTGTTTTATTGTCTCGCTGTAAATGATCGACGACGGCGTCGGTTTGTGAGGCTGCCGTTTCCATGACAACTGTGAAACCTGAACAAGCGCGCCCCAAAGATCTGCTATTGAAGCGATGAGTCACTGTGAGAGTTTAAAACACAAGTATGTTCTGGACAATCTTCTCCTATGTCCCCTTTTTAGAAACAGGCCAGAAGGACGCAGAAATGCGATGTTTTGTCTTCTATTGTCTGAAAGACAACTATCTGCGGATGGTGGGACTCAGAAACAGAGACAGAGTGAGACCTCCTCGCTCAGAGCTGATCGGCACTGATGTTACAGCCTGAAATATAACTTGATGTTCTAATTCATATCGTTAGATGCAAACATTCCTCTGAATAATATAGAAAGAAATACAATTAATTAGTTGGATACAAATAAATAACATATCATAAAGGGAGATTAATCAAAATTATAAAATAAAAATGATCCCCAGAAATCAGTGTCTACCATTTTGGGATTGCTTTTATCTAAAAGTCATTGCTTAAACATTCACCGTGAGTTTCCTGAGATTCCCCTGCCGTGTCCCACTGGGTCAAAGCTGATTAGGATTAGAGATGAAGAGCTGAGCACGTGGTCACTTGGGTCCGAGGAGCCGGGAGCATTAGACAGCATTAAACAGTTAATGATCAAATGGGAGATCTATTATCATATTTCACCATTTATAAAAACAAACATGATCATGAACTGACAGGAAACATATTCAATATGTTCATTAAGGACCAATCACGTAAATGCTTAGTTGTAACATTACATTTATAATTCTTATTTTTTTGTGTGTGTGTGGTAAAAGTGCATCGGCGCTCAAACACACTAAACGGAAGGAGACGGTACAATTAAATAAACAAATACAAGCGCAGCGGCGATTCTACGCACCACCAGCGCGAGCGGCTCTGCCATTGGCTCATCCTCCACTCACGCGACATCTAGGGTACACAAAGGAGAGAGAGAGAGAGAGAGAGAGAGAGAGAGAGAGAGAGAGAGAGAGAGAGAGAGAGAGAGAGAGAGACAGACAGAAAGACAGACAGAAAGACAGAGCACAGACACAGCGAGAGAAGGAGAGCGAGAGACACCGGATGTCCCCTCTGAAGTACCCGTGTATCTCGTGTCTCTGAAGCATCGCCGCTGCGCTTCCTGACTCTCTCTCTCTCTCTCGGGGGGAGGAGGGGGAGGCGTGAACACCGGCATCATGGTCGCCGGTTTGCTCGTGCGGGAACATGTGCGCGCGGACACCGGCATAGGACAGGACGACGCCGCGGGGGGGGGCAGGAAGTCCCCGGAGCCGGAGGCAGCGACCGACCCGACGTACGCAGCGGCGCCGACGGGCGGGACCCGAGAGGCGGAGGCCGAGCGGGAGAAGGAGCTGTCCCCGGATGAGAGCGAGGCGATGCTGCCCCGCGCGGGGGGAGGAGGAGGAGGAGAAGGAGGAGGAGCAGCGGAGCCGGAGACCGGGCTGTCCCGGCGCCGCTTCGCCGTGCTGGCGGTGTTCAGCCTGTCCTCGCTGGTCAACGCCTTCCAGTGGATCCAGTACGGCATCATCGCCAACGTGTTCGCGCGCTTCTACGGCGTGAGCACGGACAAGGTGGACTGGCTGTCCATCGTCTACATGGCGGTCTACGTGCCGCTCATCTTCCCGGCCACCTGGCTGCTGGACCGCAGCGGCCTGCGGCTCACGGCGCTGCTGGGCGCCGGACTCAACTGCGCAGGCGCGTGGGTGAAGTGCGCCAGCGCGCACCCGGCGCGGTTCGGCGTGACCGCGGGCGCGCAGGTGATCTGCTCCGTGGCGCAGGTGTTCATCCTCGGCCTGCCCTCGCGCATCGCCTCGGTGTGGTTCGGGCCCCGCGAGGTCTCCACCGCGTGCGCCGCGGCCGTGCTGGGCAACCAGGTGCGTGCGCGTGCGTGTGCAGAACGGTATTTATGTGTTTGAGAATGTTGTTGCGCTGTGATGCACGTTTTGACTTTACTTGGGTATTTACGGTAACTGCACAAAGTACAGCACGATGTACTGAGAGGAAGAGGAAGAGCGATGAAGCCTGTGGAAGAGGAAGGAGGAAATAAATCCTTTCTGTTAAACACATACAACACAATGAAACGGTAGTTGATGAACACCCCCTCCCCCCCTCCCCCCAGTTAGGAACAGCCATTGGCTTCCTGTTGCCCCCGGTGTTGGTTCCCAACACGCCCGACACCGAACTCACGGGTCACAACATCAGCGTCATGTTCTACGGCACCGCCGGCGTCTCCACCGCCCTCTTCATCCTCACTGTGCTCGGTACGCACACGCACACGCATGTACGACAATGCATTACATTCCACCTGCGTCCTTGTTAACCTGAACCCCCCCCCTTGTGTCCCACAGTGATCAAGGACCGCCCCCTCCTCCCCCCCAGCCACGCCCAGGCCGTCCTGCCCAGCTGCCCCGCCGAGGATTACTCCTACAAGCGCTCCATCGTCAACCTGATGAAGAACAAGGCCTTCGTGCTGCTGCTCGTCAGCTACGGTCAGTGTGTGTGTGTGTGTGTGTGTGTGTGTGACACGTAGAGACCCCCCCCTGTTTGAGTCTCATCACGTGATCACAATCACAAAGGAGCGTCACACTTTGCACAGAAGAATGTCACAGCATTCTCACCCTGTCGCTCAGCAACAGCCAATCAGGGAGGGGCGTAGAATAGTAGACGCTGGCAGTGAGGACGGTTGTGACCTCGGTGGGTTGTGACGGTTGTGCGTTTGTGTTTGCAGGCATCATGACGGGTTCCTTCTACTCCGTCTCAACGCTGCTGAACCAGATGATCACGGCTCTCCACCAGGTAAACGAACGCGCTCACATCCCATAATGAGTCACCTTCATGAAGCCTGTCGCTCCCTTTGGTCCAGAGAGAGAGAGAGACACATGTTTGAAGCTGTGCCTGCTGCTCACTGCTACATGCACACACACACACGCACACACGCACACACACACACACACACACACACACACAGACACACACACACACACACACACACACATGCTTAGAGACGTTCACCTTTGCATGAACTTATAAGACTCTCAGGTGACTCAGGAGGCGTCTCCCACCAGAAGCACTGTAACCCCGCCCCCCTAATCTCACACTTGAACTTGTGACTCATGATTCACCTGCATCACCTGACGAGAAGCGTCCCCCCCCCCCCCCCCCCCCCCCCCGCCCTCTGTCCAGGACCAGGAGCTGAACGCGGGGCGGATCGGCCTGACTCTGGTCGTGGCCGGGATGGTCGGCTCCATCCTGTGCGGCGTGTGGCTGGACCACACGAAGATGTACAAGTAGGCGACGCACACACACAGACACACACACGCGCACACACACACACACACATTTACACCATGATGTCGCCCATCAGAGGCTTTTTATCGGACTGCAATGCCACAATCGACTTTTATTAAAGGGTTTAAAGTTAAAAGACAAAAACATGGACAAAGCCGCGTGAGAGACCTGTCAATCAGCGCTTAGCCCCGCCCTGAAGCGCCCCCTGCAACTCATGTTCAATCCGGCGCCGTAGTTTCTGTTATTGGAAGACGAAACGAACGAGGTCTCTTGACTGTGTCCCTTCACAGGATGACGACGCTGGCCGTGTACGTGCTCTCCTTCCTGGGCATGCTGGTCTTCACCTTCACCCTGCACCTCAACATCCTGCTGGTCTTCTTCACGGCCGGAGCTCTGGGGTACGAGACGCACACGGGGTTTCCCTCTCAGAGGAGGCGGCTGGATGGACGAGACGCACCTGAAGCAGGTGCGTCTCGTCCATCCGGCCGCTACAGACCACGCCCACATGCGGCTGGGCTCCATTACCCAGCATCCCGCTGCGTTCGCCCGTACTGCAGCTGCGTGGTTGCGTTGCAGGTTCTTCATGACGGGCTACCTGCCGCTGGGCTTCGAGTTCGGGGTGGAGATCACCTACCCGGAGTCTGAGGGCACCTCCTCGGGCCTCCTCAACGCCTTCGCTCAGGTGCCGCCAGCGTCCTGCACCGCGTCTCACAGGCGCCGCTGTCCATCACCCGCTAACCACTGCCGTGTGTGTGCGTGCGTGTGTGTGTGTGTGTGTGTGTGTGTGTGTGTGTGTGTGTGTGTGTGCGTGTGTGTGTGTGTGCGTGCGTGTGTGCAGATCTTTGGGATCATTTTCACTCTGATTCAGGGCAAACTGATAACAAACCACGACTCGATGGTTGGAAACCTCTTCCTCTGCGCCTGGATCTTCCTGGGAATACTGCTCACGGGTAGGCTGGGTGTGTGTGTGTGTGTGTGCGCGCGTGTGTGTGTATTTCAGTATGTATGTGGTTCTTTTGTGCGTTTTTGAAAATAAAACAGCAGATGTAATATTTCCTGACTTTGTGTTTCAGCCTTCATTAAGTCAGAACTGAAAAGAAACAATGTCAACATGGAGGACAACCACCTGAAACCAGTGAGCACACTAAAACACACACACACACTAACACACACACACACACTGTATGTGTGTGTGTGTGTGTGTGTTGCATGAAACACGGCCCACACGCCCCTTTGAGTTACGCTTTGGTTCTCCGCTCGCTCGTCTCTCTCTGTCCCTCCGGGGGCTTCAGAGAGGACAGCGTCCCTTTGTTGAGTGTCTGTCCTCTGGTGGCGTCCCGCCGTGTGACCTTATGGCGAGACGGATTCCTGAAAAGAGTCTCTCCGTCTCCTGGTGTCTCTCACCTCTCGACTCTCATGACCATGACAAATTACTTCTCCCAAAAAGTAATTGAGTCAGTAATTGAGTCAGTAATTGAGTTAGTAACTTGAGTTAGTAACTTGAGTTAGTAATTGAGTCAGTAATTGAGTTAGTAACTTGAGTTAGTAACTCAATTACCACATAGTAAAAGTAATTAGTTACTCAGCAAAGCAACTCTCACATTATTTTGTTTATGTTCTAAACGCTATTCCGTTCTGTAACATTTAACGTCAACGATGTTTATATGAACTGATTGAAGAATAAAACACTATACAGTTTTTTTTTAACGGAGCGGCTCGTCTCGTGTTGATGTGAGCTGCTTCATTGGGTTGGAGTTGCTTGAGGCAGACGTGGATAACGTCCTTCTTCCTGCGCGTAGCTGCGTGGAACATTAATATTCCTGCCTATACTTAAACGCCGTTACTCCCAACACTGCTCATGACCAGTGAGGACGTCAAATCTGTGTCTTCCTCCTGTCTTGTCTTCCTCCCAGCTTCCCGCTGAGTGTCCCGAGGACGCCCCCCCAGGGAAGAAGACCAACGGCGTCAAACTGGAATCCTCCATCAGCTTCTCCCGGGAAACCTCGCTGTGACGCCGACGACGTCTCCCCCCCCCCCACGCACTGGATTCCCCCCACGAACTCTGGAAAACCATAAACGCGGCACGCAGGAAAAGCTGCACTGCTCTGCGCTGCAGGTGCAGTTCAGAGGAAACACTCCAGGGGGCGCCATGGAACCTCCCACTGACCCTGCAGGCGCCTCCACGACGGCGTCGCCACGAAGCCGAGGATAGAAGAGACGAGCTGAGGTCATCAAGCTGCTTGTTACACGATCACGACAGAAATCAGTAGTGAAAGAGTCACGTGCACATCCAGAAAGGTCGGCGCCACCTAGTGGGCAACAGAGAGAAGCACAAGCGCCTCATCATTAAACAGCTTTAACCATTTAGTACTAAAAGTTGACTTTTTCCAATTTGTTTGAATAAAAGTGAGCAGCTTTGTAGGTTGTAAATAGATGCAACATGTGTTATTAGTCCAGTTTGAGTGGTTACAGACTAACTTTATTATTTGTTGGTAAATGCTAAATATTTTCTATCGTTATAAAAGAAAGACGACGTACAAACGACCAGACTTTTATACTTTGAGCTCCTCGTTGTAGGTAAGTTTCCATGAGTCAAGCTACATCTTCTGTTCCTCTATTTATTTGGTTTCATTGCTTCCTGCCTTATAGAACCGTTTCATGTTGAACTGTGAACATTAAACTCATTGAATTCTGCTCTCACACGAGTTCTTCTCTTCTGAATGATGGAAACTTAACTTGGCTTAAAGTAACGGTCATGTGACACGACGAACCGACGTGATGAAAGAAACCCAACGCCTCCTGATTCAGCTTCTAACGGGAAAGAGGCCACTTGTGGTTGATGTTGCAGATAATCCACATTTGTTGCTCTAGTTGATTTTTGGGGCAGCAGGAAGACGTGTGTGTGTGTGTGTGTGTGTGTGTGTGTTCATGCTAATGAGGAGCCTTACATTAAGGCTCATTGATGTGGAGGAACACACACTTTGTGTTTGATAGATTGTCTTCCTTATTCTTTAATCCTTTCATACTGTGACCATAAACTGCAGAAGAGAAAATCACATCTGATCAGATTGTTGCACAAAATCATATTCATTTACATACGATATGTTCCAATATATCCAGATGTAAATATTTCATTCAGCTGTGAAGCTGCTGTTGCATCCTGTCTGATGTCATGAATACACACAACATCACATGCCCCGCCACAGTAAAAGCCCCTCACCTTTGGGTGTTTGGACGTCTTTCCTGCGCGATGGGAACACGGTGTCGTGGTTATCGCTGGTTTGGAGCTGCAAGGATTTGACCAACACAACCTCTTCAATGGAATTGAAACGCTGGTATGTGATTGATTGATCTATTGATAAAGTCAGAGGACCCACTGACTTCTTATCTGTCGCCATCTTCAGGTCAATTCCTTCTACAGAAATGTAGTTTCAGCTTCTCCAAAACCATCGACGTTTCCTGGGTGGCAGAGGAATGTGTCTGCTGCTGATGTGCATGCTAACACGTTAGCATTTAGCTCTGAGCTGCAGCGTACAGACTCTCAGGCCCGTTATTGTGGGTTTGCACTTCCTCCTCTGATTGCACCACGGAAATGACAAAACACAGAATGAGGACATTTCCAAAGCAACGCAGATCTCAGGAATCAAAGTCACAGCGGTTTGATTGCGTTTAACGTCCTCATCGTGTGTTGGACTGGCAGAAGGGAGGCAAATCAAATAGAGTCAATATACACACATTGACACACACACACACACACACACACACACACACACACACTATTAGGCAACTGTTACATTCCTGTAATGTCTACTTTGACCGACATTGACTTACTTTAAATGCACCTTCAGTCATTTAAAACTTGGTATATGAAGACATTTATGAGTGAAATGCTCATAAAATGATAATAAAATGATTCATCGTGTTGAAGCTGCAGCTTGTGAGAGAGGAGGTCCTTTTGTGTGGAAGCTGTTGTGTGCGTTCTTCCTGTTAAGGACACGGAAGTGTTTCTCAAGTCGTTTTTCTCCTCGGCCCACAGAAAGGAAACAGCCGCCTCGCAGAGGAGGACAAACGCCTGAAAGGACAGACATGGACGCCGAGGCTCTGCTGCTCTTCATCCTCACTTCACAGCTGCAGACCCGAGGTGAACGCCGTGATGCTCTCTGTTTATCGCCTCTCTGCAGCAGCGGGAGATTCATTTCTCTCTGTTCTCTCCAGCGGTTTCCAGCTTGACGTTCGTGTCTCTCTACTCGCGGAGTGGACAGGATGTCCGTCTGTCTTGTCTCAACGCATGGCCCCGTGACACAACGTGTTCCGGGGTCTCTTGGGCTCGCAGCCTGAATCAGAACGAGTCTCCCTTCGTGGTTGTGGGAGGACGGGTGGATAGAAGGTTCGCTCAGGCCTCCCGCTTGAGTCTGGACCCGACGTGCTCTTTGATCATCAGGGACGTCTCGGCCGAGGACGCCTCCGTCTACACCTGCCGGCAGAGAAGGGACGTCAAGCTGGACGAACAGGTGTCCCTCAGCATCATGACGGGTGAGGGTCATTTCCTTCATCTCCCGTCAAACTTACGTCCCCCCCCCCCCCTCACCCATGAGCCTCTTGTCTCCTCTCAGTCTCTCCCTCTGAGCCCGGGGGGGTCGGCGAGGTCACCCTGCATTGCACCCTGTGGAGGCATCCTAAGCTCTCCTGCCCTCTGGGCAGCCTCCGATGGAAGGAGGAGGCGGGGGCGGAGCTCCCGGGCGAAGGCGCCGGCTACACCCTCCTCGGGCAGACGGGCTGCGTCTCCATGGTGACCGTGAGGCAGCAGGCCGGACCGAACAGGAAGTACACCTGCCAGTTCGTCGACAGGAAAGAGGTGGCGATAACGGCGGATTACACACCTGACTTCTCAGGTACGTCGTGAGCGCCATCAGCGGGGTCACAGGAGGTATTTTCAGAAGCGTCATGTTTTCAAACCGGTTTGTTTAGAGATGAATCACATTTCTGACCAAAGGTGAACCCGCTGATCACCGCTCCATCATCATCGCCGCGGTCGGCGTGGTCGTGGCGGTTTGCGTCCTGGTCGTCATGGTTGCAGTTCTCGTCAAATACAGGAGGAGATCCACAGAGCCAGAGGGTCAGTAGCTTCATGTGTTAAAGCTGCATTCTCTCTACTGACCACCAGGGGGTCCCATAGACGTCTATGAGAAAATTACTCTCCTGATTTATTCCCTCAGAAAACATTGAAAACATGAGTTTAAGTCTCAGTCTCCAGTTTCAAGTCTTCTTCAGTACAGCATGATGTTCATTTAGTGAATTAAGGTCCATTGAGAGTCAAACAGACCGTAAAGAGGGGACGCTTTAAGGCGGGACGACAGGAGGATTGACAGTTTGCTGTCGACACCAGAGTGGTCAATGAGTCACTCCTCAGCATTCCAGATATGGTAACTTCTGTCATTGGTTGCATTAGCGTAAGTCCACACACCGATGACGGAGTCCTCGGGCCCCGGCGAGGAAGCATCTCGCTGGATTGATGTCAGGAATCGTATCATATACAAACGATACTTATCTTTTTAAATGCTTCCTTTTGTTCCAGATGTTCAGAAACTGGGCCAACCCGCTGTGAGTAAATGTCCCATTGTTGCTGCTGCATGTAGAGTGACTCACTTACCCGATGAAACCTATTTCAGCTTTCCCTCTGGTCTTTATGAACCCGTCAGGATGAACCCGGGATCGATCTGACCTACATCAGTGTGAGCCATTCCCATCTACAGGCCCCTCCTGGCACAAAGGTGAGCGACCTCACACAACAGAAAGCCGTCATTTTTAACATCAACACCTGAGTTAAACCTCTGGTTTGTGTCGCCCAGGTCAAAGAGGAGGAGCAGGTGACGTATTCTACAATCAATACTGCGGCAAACAAAGAAGCCGACGATGTTTCCAGCAGCTTCAGCCGTGGAAGCAAACCAAGATAAATCAGAGGAAACGCAACTTTACACGATGACGCGTTCATACACCTGGTGTCACAGTGTGTGTGGAGTTTCTGCCTCAGATCAAACATCGTTTGCTGGATCGTGTTGAAGGTTATGGAGGACAAAATATGACTTAAGTAGGAATAAATAAATGAATGAATAAATGCTTAAATAAAAGGTTGTTAAGTAGAAGATTGTTCTGTTCGACTGCACACTGATGGGCTGCTAGTTTATTATGTAGACATAACTGACAAACATTAGAGTTCTTATTGTGTGGATTTAATCAAGACATATACACATTAACCACAACAGAGTCGTGCGGCTCTGGAAAAAGACAGGAGGCCTTTTTTCCTCTTACACATCAGTCATAAACATTGTGGGGGAATCGAGTTAATGTGTCGTAGAGTCTCACTGGGCGGATCTGCAGCTGGCTTTCTGAATCCGTATTATTGTTGTGTAGTTTGTTCTCTGCTCGTCTGCATCGTAGCTATTTGATGAATAATTCAGACTCGAGCAATTCTACAGAAATTTGTATCATTTTTTATTATTAGTCTTTTAATCTAAATTATTTTCATTGCTCGGCAGACTGGACGCAGAGAAACCCTTCTACTTGATGTGAAGTGACGTTAAACGCAGAGCGCGGCTCGAGGCCGCGAGGCTCCGCTCACACGCAGGGAACAGCGCACACGTTGTGGGCGGAGGGGTTGAGGGTGAAGCCCACGCGGGGAGTCAGGTCCAGCTCGTGCACGGAGACCCCGGGTGCCGCAGTGAACCGGAAGCGCTGCACGAGGGTGCTGAAGAAGATGAAGAGCTCCATCCTGGCCAGACTCTCCCCGAGACAAACCCTGCGTCCTGCAGAGGAGAGAGAGACACCACGGAGGATGGAGGGAACCAGACGGCAGCAGCCAGAAGAACCGGGGGGGGGGGGGGGTCACCCACCTGCAGAGAAAGGCATGAAGGCGTCTCGCTTGACGAACTTCCCGTCTTTATCCAGGAAGTGGGCGGGGTGAAAGCTGTGTGGCTCCTCCCACTCGCTCTCGTCGTACAGGACGGACGTCAGGAGAGGATACACCGTGGTTCCCTGTGCACATCAGCACAATATTCTAAACCAAAACTGCGTGAAATACACGGCAGAAATGTTCTATTGAATTGGAGCCAATAATTCCCTGTTAATGATTCTTTCATTTGGTCCTGAAAGTCCGTTTTATGCTTTTGCTCCCTGATGTTTACCCACTGCAAAGCAAACAGGCCCCGATGCCAAAAACACACCCAAGCAAACCAAAGGAACGTTTATTCATGTAAGTGACCTTCCTGATGAAGTGGCCCTGGAAGGTCAGGTCCTGGCTGGTCCGGTGAGGGATCGCCATGGGGACGATGTTGGCCAGCCTCTGAGTCTCGTGGATGACGGCGTCGGTGAAGGGCAAGTGCTTCCTGTCCTCCACCTGCACCTGGCGACTCCCCACCACGGCGCTCAGCTCCTCGCGGACCCGCTCTGCCCCCCAACGGTTCATATTTTAATAAAGAAGAATCGGGGATTGTTGGTGTGTTGACGTCTTTATCGGCTTGCCTTGTATCTCTGGGTTCTTGATCATGAACAGAAGCCCCCATCGCAGCGTGGTCGCAGTGGTGTCGGTGCCGGCGGCAAACAGGTTGAGGACCGTATGCATGAGGTTGGCATCGTTGAAGTGACTGTTGGTATTCTCAGATTCCTGCAGGAAATCAATCAGCACCGTTATTCAAACAAATCTTGACACGTTACGTTATTCATTGACTGAAAGACTTTTAGTTTTTCGGACATCGTTTAGCTTAGCCTTGTGCTAACCGCCTCAGCTGCAGGGCTAACAATATTACAGAGAGGAAGAGAGGGCCTATATTTGAGCTAACTAGCGTGCTAGCCCTTTAGCTCCACCACGCTTTCACGCCAAACTGATGGCAGGAAATAGAGGAGGTGAACTTTTTCAGGCATCACATCAGTCCAATTGAATTCAAACCTCTTTGTTAAACGCAAATGTTACCAGCAACAGTCAAGCTGTAATAATATATATACGCTTCCCAACCTCCAGGTTTTGCTTTCGGGCGAGAAACGCGTCCACGAAGCCTCTGCACATCACCGGGTTGAGGGTCTCCTTCAGGCCGCTGAACAGCTGCGAGTTCTGCTTCATGTTGGCAGATATCAAAACCTCCACCTCTTTCTTATTGGCAAACCATTTACCGATCCACGGGAACAGGTTGTACAACTGAAAAACATTGAATACACCTGAATGCTAGATTATGGATATATACATTATTTAAACAGCATGTAGAATTATTTCCGTTTAGTGCAGCAGTATTATTCATAGAAAACATCCCACCTGTATTGACGGGGAGCCCACGAGTTGAATGGTTCTGTTTGTTCGATCCACCAGCGATGTGAACTGCGGGTCATCGTATTCAAACCTGCTGCCGTACACGATGGAGCAGATGATGTTGGAGACGGCGTAGTTCATCGGCTGCGTTGTGTCAAAAGGTTTTCCTGTCAAGAGGAAAAGAGGCAACAAGTCAACGCCAAGAGCGTCGATGAAACGTTGCTTCTCGCTCTGTTGTAGTAAGAAATGCACCGTTATGTTTCTTGAAGACTTCGACGAGGTGTTCACACTCCTCGATGATCTTGTCCTCGCTCGCCCTCTTGCCCATCCCGAAGTCTCTCAGGTTGGTCAAAGCAAAGCGCCTCATGTCCTTCCACGAGTCCCCGTTGGCCCAGATGACCCCTGAGGGAGAAGCAGTTCAGTCAGCTGGTCTGCTGAAATGAAGACGGAGGCGTTTGCTTTGGTATCAGCTTTTTCGTTACCGTGTCCTTGACTGAACTCGTCTACGATCCGGAGCGGTTGTCTGTCTCCAAACTCATCGGCGCGGTTCACGAGCGCCTCCTTCACCGTCTTGTATCCGGCGAGGACCACCACCCTCTCAGGTCCCATGTAGACGGTGAACACGGAGCCGTACTTTTTGGAAAGCTGAGAAAAGGCAGCATGATGTCATGATGTCATTCAGATGCAGGACACCCAGGAGACAGAAAACCCCCAACCAGCCAACGGGAGCCGCTCTTACCGTCAGCAAGGTGTTGTAGGGCCTCTTGAGGTCCAGCTGCAGCAGGTTCCCGATCAGAGGGAGCGGCGTCGGCCCCGGAGGTTCCTTCCTGTCCGTCGGGGAGCCGAGGCTGAAAGAGGAGGCGAGGTAGACGAGGAGGAGGAGCAGCAGAACCCCCAGCAGGGAGGCAGAGCTGGAGGACTCGAGAACCTGGTCTACAATCCCCATGACTTCCGAAGGAAAGGTACCCCTGCCTGTGTGCTGACGCTTCGTGCTACCCGTCGCTCTGTGGGGGTTTGGGTGGGTCGAGCTTTTTGTAGCTGTCAGTGAGGCGGCGCTAACATGGAAAGCTGCCCCTCCCCTCGGTGAAGCACAAAGTGATGGCTCTGTTGTTTGCGCTTGTGTTATCTTAAGGTTGCCAGGTGACCGAGTCTGTACAGAGGTTGAACATGGAAAAGTGTGTCTTAGTTCAAGACCTCATGACTCATGATGACATGACGGCGCACTTGATTGTTTTTAACGGCGGCTTGCAGTGAATAAATGCTCAGCAGCTTCAGATCAAATGCTGGTTCTAAAGTAACCTGAGGAAACTGAACTTTACAATTAAGCTGATTTAGCAACCCAGCAGATAAGCCTCCGAGGGCCCTGGCGTGTTTCCTGCAGCGAGCGGACATCCGGGTGCAGATCTACTTTCGTGAGTTTATTGTGAACAGTCTGAAGACTGATAGGAGGAACGACGTGTGAGACAGGGCTGTTTCACGAGCACCTGCAGGTCAAACTGCCTCCCAAAATGTCCACTCAGTCATGAAAACCTCAACGTGA
This sequence comes from Apeltes quadracus, assembly GCA_021346845.1. Classification (NCBI taxonomy): domain Eukaryota; kingdom Metazoa; phylum Chordata; class Actinopteri; order Perciformes; family Gasterosteidae; genus Apeltes; species Apeltes quadracus. The sequence continues at coordinate 14,231,934 of CM037934.1, read as the reverse complement.
GACGAACCCGGGGCTTGATTATCGATGGCGGAGACTTTCCTCTGAGGCGTCTGCAGGTTCCTCTCTCCTCCTGCTGTAGGTGGAGGTTCACGCACTCGTTGACTCTGACCTTAAAGAACAAAGCTGCTGGGACAGGTGCTTTAACTAGAGGTGTTAAACGGCTGAAGGTAAATGATTGATGATTTTATATCCCGTGGTGGCAAAGATCATAATGATAAAAGTTGAACATGAGGTTTTTCTGTGTCACCTTTATTCCTGCATCTTTATCTCTTTTTATCGTTTAAAACATTTTTAAATGTTCAGCCTACCAAAGAACAAATGAAAGGAGTTGATGACGTCTGGTTAACTATAAACATAGTGATCTATAATAATTCATCTTATTTCTGCTGCTTTCATCGACCTTTGACCTCCCTCAGTCTGGTTCTGAAACAGTCTGACACATGGATTCATAAAGCATGAAGCACGGTTTACTAGAGTTCATTGAGGTCACATTGAAGCTTAAACATGGGGTTGAGGGTGAAGCCCACGCGGGGACCCGGGTGCCGCAGTGAACCGGAAGCGCTGCACGAGGGTGCTGAAGAAGATGAAGAGCTCCATCCTGGCCAGACTCTCCCCGAGACAAACCCTGCGTCCTGCAGAGGAGAGAGCGCTAGTAGTAGTTAGTGGTAGTTAGTAGTAACAGTAGTAGTAGTTTCCAGGGGAATCCAGCAGAGGGAGCTCAGAGCGTTGTGCAGAGTTTATTTTAGGCATTGTACCCTACAGTTTAATGTTTAACAATACATCATCCAATTTATAACATGTCTTTCCTTGTTTCATGTTAAATAAGACACAGACACTCACTCACAGTGAAATACTCACAGAAAGGATTTGGCATTTTAAGATGAAGTATATTGACATGTTTTCATTGCTCTTAAGTTTCTCTGACATTCAAACCTATAAAAGCATCAAACTTCTTCCTTCTAAGCAAAGACCTGATGGAGTGATGTCATCAAATGTGCTCTGATGATGAACTCAAGTCATCAGTCCTATTCCAACATGTATCACAGTGTGAATATAATAAAGAGCAAATCCGACCAACAGAGGCGTTAATGTTCATTTCTTGGTGATAATAACATGTTGATGTCAGACTGAACACAAACAGGAACAAGAGCTTCCACACGAGTCTCCCTCTTTCCTCTCACTTTAACCCCCCGACGTGTTGATCCTGGACCATCTGATGAGCTTCTGCTCGTCGCCTCGTGTCTTTATTAAACATGTGACCTCAGGCTGATGGAACGGAGCCTCAGCGGGATTCGACCCCACAGGAGTCAAAAGATAAAGAATTCAGAAATGATCAACACAAGCCGTAAGTTCAGACAGTCAAATGATGACAATTCAGCTGAAATGGGAAAGATTGTTCGTTCTCCCTCAGAGGAGCAGGAAGGTCTGATTAAAGCTACGAGGGAAGAAGAGGAGTTTTACACTTACACTAGGAATCTGTTGAAGACAAGAATCCAATGTCATAAAAGGACAAATGGTGTCCAGTCAATCATCAAGTGACAGACAGAAGACACAGACAGGATGAGTCAAAGGCCCCTGTGGGTTTCATCTGCTCAGACAGGAGGCCATCGTGAACCAGGTCAGGTCACAAGTCTCTCAAGAAAGGTCGCACACCCAGTTACTGAGAGACTCACAATATGTAGCTCCACAAATTCTCCCCCTACATAAGGGACATGTCCTCACATGTGTCTGCTGTCCCCAACAGGGACAAACAGCGGTGAGATTAAAGCAACAAAGTGTCAGTCAGAAGCACATGAAGACACTTTGACCCCAGTCAGATGAAAAGACGTCTGCTGTTGTGTCCTGTTTGTCTCAGTCCTTTGTGACCCAGGATGAACCTCATTGATCCTTATTGGTTCTCCTCATTGACACATGCGGACGCTGAAAGCCTACTTGGACACACGGACACGTCTACTGTTCACATCACATCGCCTCATTCAAAGCATGAAGAGAAGAAGAAAGAAGGTTGTTGGCGTCTCTGCACGAATCAAAATGCTTCACGTCCCTCAGGATGAAAATGTGCCCTTTTGTTTTTCTTGATGAGTTTACAGTTCTTCTCAGCTGCTTTGGTGCATTTCTGGAATCATTCTGCATTTCTCAAAACAATTCGTACAAATAGCAAAACACAAGGAATTACCTGCAAAATCCAGCCTCTTGCTGAAAATCCTTAGTTCATCTCTCAAAGGTAAATATGTGTGTGAGTCAAACAGTCGGACAGTCAAAGTGCTGAGTCATGTTGTCAGTGTGACACTGCACTCTGGGTTGTGTTCTGATCTAAACTATGGCCAAAGAGTTGATGATATTTATTATAAAATGTAAGTCAATAACCGGAAAAAGAAGTTATCATCGTTAGAGACCCAATCGATGACGGGATTTCTTCAACAGCTACGTGCTCAGCAGACTGCCAAGAAGCCTTTTCCTTCTCCTCCCCCACCGAGTACTTCTGTTCAGTCACAGGTGGCGTCAACAGGAAAACCTGTTCACATCCAACACATGTGAACCGACTTGTTGAGTCTCTACAGCCACAACAATTCATCTTATCAGAGTGAGACACTGCAGCTCCAGTCTTTTAATGGATCCTTTGTTCATTCAATGAAACATTTTGAAGGGTTACATACGTTCTTTCCATTACACACCTCAGTGTTTGTGGGAGATGGATCGAAACAGACTGGACAAGATGCACATTTTCGCGTTTACTGTTTGTACTGTAATCTGTTGACAGACGACGTCATTGCAATACAGGAAGGAAAAGACAGCTGAGCACCGCACAAAGAAAAGAAAAGCAGAAATGTGAACGTAGGACAACGTCCTTAAGGGAAGCTGCACATGCAGCGCTGCAGGAGTCACAGTCGTCCTGCACCTCCTGACTTCCTGTCTGTTGGGCCTCAGATTCTCATCCACATCACAACAACCAATATCTTGCGTTTTATAGGGCTGTTTGTGCCGTGTTTTGTGTGTAATATCGATATGTTTCTTCAGAAGCAACATGTAAACGTATTGTTACACATCATAGCACTCACACGGGTTCCCCTTTAGAAACTAGACAGAGGACTTCCAGAGTTATTACACTTTTAATCATGGATATGCCATTTTCAGAGCAACGGCCAAAAAACAGCCTTAGTGCACTCAGGGAGGAACAACCAGTGTAATAAACCAGCAGTTTAATGAGCCATCCGGTTAATGAAACAGCAGTTTAATAAACCATGCTTCCTAAAAGTTGGCTGCACATCCGGAGCAGGATGAGCTCTGCTGCTGAAGCTTCTGGAGGATCTTTACAAAGCGGCCTCTCTGACTCTGTGACGTTCCCTCCTTCATCTACAGAAGCACAGCAAATATCCTCTTTCAGAGATCCCACGTTGTCTCTTTACTGTCACTCCAAAGGGCACATTCGGGCTTCTTTAGTTTACATGATCCCTTACGGAGGGAACCAGCATGCTGACGGGACGAGGTACACGAGCAGCAGGACCGCCAGGGAGGCGGAGCCAGAGGTCGAGCATCGCCACGACTCGTGTTCTCCCAGAGCTTCCTGCCGTGCGACTGGTTGGACAAAGACTTGTGAGAAGGCTCCACCCAAAGGGGGCGGGACCAACCGCCAACACCGCCACAGACTGTCTGCAGACGCCATCAGGTCCTCACAGGGCTCTCAGAGTAGATCTACAGCAGGACCGTGTGTCATGTGACTAATCGCATGACGTCATGTGACTAATCATATGCACACGCTGACAGGCTGACTAAATGGTTCTCATGTCTGCTGTCAGCATCAAACTCGTCCTGTTTGTTGGAGTTAGTAGTAGTAGTAGTTAGTAGTAGTAGTAGTAGTAGTTAGTAGTAGTAGTAGTGGTGGTAAGTGGTAGTTAGTAGGAGTGGTAGTGGTGGTAGTTAGTAGTAACATTAGTAGTAGTAGCAGTGGTAGTGGTAGTAAGTGGTAGTTAGTATTAGTGGTAGTGATGGTAGTTAGTAGTAGTAGTAGTGGTGGTAAGTGGTAGTTAGTAGGAGTGGTGGTGGTAGTTAGTAGTAACATTAGTAGTAGTAGTAGTGGTAGTGGTGGTAGTTAGTATTAGTGGTAGTGGTGGTAGTTAGTAGTAGTAGTAGTGGTAGTAAGTGGTAGTTAGTATTAGTGGTAGTGGTGGTAGTTAGTAGTAGTAGTAGTAGTAGTAGTGGTAGTAAGTGCTAGTTAGTAGGAGTGGTAGTGGTGGTAGTTAGTAGTAACATTAGTAGTAGTAGTTTCCAGGGGGATCCAGCAGAGGGAGCTCAGAGCGTTGTTTATTTTTAGTCGTTGTACTCTAAGCATGAATCCAGAATTAGACTAACAGCACTTGTTAAACGTATTCCCAGTTAACAGAATGATGTCAGAGTGATCACATGACATGTTCAGGAAGACGTCCTGTGATAAAACACAAAGAAGCTCGAAGCCGCGTGAATCCGGATCAGGACTAAACTGAGACGGGTTCTGTAGAGTCTGCATGATCTCAGACTGGTCCTGATCGCTAAGTGATTAATAACTAATTAAAGGTTCCTCACAGTGACGTCATGGAGGGAACCAGCATGCTGAGTCCTCACGTGATCAAACCTGCTGAAGTGCTGCTGATTCTCACTCATTCTCACCAAAACACTTCCTCTTCACTTCTGAGGAAACAACCACAAGATGCAAAGAGGAACAAAGTGACGGTGAGAGCTGTGACAGGGCGTCTCTCTGAGCGAGGAGGAGGGGACGCGGGTCCAACCAGAGGACGCAGAAGCACTCGCTCAGAAGCCTTGAGGAGCAGAGACACCATGGTGGAACTCAGAGGGACTCAGAGGACTTTATGTGTGATGCTGCTGCTGCTTCAGGCTGCAGGTAAGAACAGGAAACTGTCCAACCGGCCACTTTCATGGTGAAAGGACGTTTGATGTCTCTAAGGAGCTGGATTCTCACCTCAGTTCTTTCATATGTGTCAATAGCAAGAGGACAAACCCCTCCTGTCCCCCACGTCCTCGTCAGAGCCGGAGACGACGTCACTTTGCCTTCTAACGATGTGAATCAGGACACATGTGACGGTTCTACTTGGCTTTACAGTCGTATTGGATCAGCTGTGGAGCTGGTTCGTCTTGGGAAGATTAATAACAACGCTGAGATTCCAGAAGCTAAAACCAACAGACTGAGTTTGACAGCAAACTGTTCTCTGGTGATAAGAGACGTCTCAGGTGAAGATGTTGGTCATTACACCAACAGAGATTATGATGAAGCAGGACACCAACGAGGTCCAGAGGGTGGAGCCTTTCTGTATGTTATTGCAAGTGAGTATCTACATTAAATAATGAGAAACATTATTCTCATTTAAATAGTGAGGAAGTTAATGTTCCTCTTGTCTTTCTCACATTATGAAACATCTTCACCAGTGGAGGAAGAGGACCACGATGGTCTGGTTGTGTTGTCCTGCATTGTGTTGAGATTCTCTGGGTGTGAACACACACTAGAGTGGCTTTATGACGGTGATCAGACTGATGTGACGACATCACGCGCTGCTTGTGAAGCCACTGTGACGTTTAAAGCTCCTCCTCATCAGAAGTCAAAGTATTATGAGTCTCTGAAATGTGACGTGAGAGACAATCAGAGAGGAAAAACTCTGGTGCTTGAAGCCTGCAGTCGGTTCCCATGTGAACAAACAGGTACGTTTGTTTTAAGATGACATCACTTTACGTCTCATTCAGTCTCCTCAGGTAGTAAACATGGATTCATTTCATCTCCTTCTCTCGTGTCCGTGTGTTTCACATCATATTCAACTGAAGCCAAAGGAGGCCCATCGGGGGACGGAGGTGTTACACCACCTGCACAGAGTGACCCTCCAACAGGTAGAGACGTTCTCCTCCCTCCTTGTGCTGAATGTTATATTATTTGTCATGAATTATGAATAAAACTCGGCTGCAGAGAGTCATTCATCCACATGTTTGAGTCCCACGTGTTGCTCCTGGTAATTTAATCGCTTTAATATTTCTGCTACAAAGAAAAGTGTGGTTTTATTCATGATATCGTTAGAAACATCATTTGGTGGTTATTATTCTGTTAAAGACAGTTTCCGTAGCTGCTGACGTGTTTAAATGTTCTTATCCCCCCTCAGCCTGGTGGACGTGGCTCATCATCGCGCTGGTGGGTTTACTCGTCCTCTTCATCATCATCGTGGTCTTCATCAGACGGAGAGCTGAAGGTGGGAAGTCACACATCCTCATCAATGCTTTAATTTGCTGAAGCTAATGTTGACTCTTTTTATCTCTTCAGGGAAAAGAACCCAGACGGACAAAAGCAAAGTGAGTTTTAAATCCACAGAAACTTATGATCAACTTAAAATCCATCTTTGTTTTTCTGTTGACTGCTCATCAGTTCAACAAAAAAAATAAACACTTGAAAACCGCCGATGACCTCAGTGTGCAGACTCCAGGGACACGTTTTAAACTCATCATCGGTAAACCTGAACCCTCATGTGACGTCCTTCCTGCAGGGGAAGAGCTCTCTGCATCCTGGGATCCAGCCGGGTCCAGAACCCCGTCAGGACGCGGTGAGTCCCCACGAGCTGCAGCCAGCAGCTACACACACACATACACACGCACACACACACACACACAACACACACACACACACACACACACCCATACGCACACACACACACGCACACACACACACACACACGCACACACACACACCCCCACACACCACACACACACACACACACACACGCGCACACACATCGGTCTGCAGCAGCATCACCGGCTGCACAGTCTGACTCCCTCTGACTCGAGGAAAAGGAGAAGTTACGACATTCCGCTCAACCAGAAACTCTGAGCGGCCTGTTGTTGTCTCGTGTGTGCAGGCCGACCCGAGGAAGGCGTAGCCTACGCCTCCATCAGCTACACCAAGGCGGCCGGCGGAGGAGCCCGGGTGAGCTCTGTGATAGAGGAAGGAAGACGATGAGGAAGCAACGCTGCATTTTTAGCCATCGCAAAGGGGGGGTTGAGCTTATTGCATCCCCATGCTAACCACAACCATGATGCTAACGTGCTCACAATGCTACACGCCGATGCAAAGCGAGTGTGTTAAACACACACACACACACGCACACATCATGCTCCTGGTGGAGGGTTTAAGGGTTTATATTTAAGGGTTTATATTTAAATGCACTTTGTGGTCTTTGCGTCTTCGTGTGTGTTTGATGACGTGTTGAATCGAGTCGTGATCATGTGATCTTTCCCGCTCGTTTCAGGCTCTTGTCAAAGATGGCGACGA
>CM037934.1:14214251-14224583 GCA_021346845.1 Apeltes quadracus | reverse complement strand
TTATACTCACGTCTGCCTGCAAGATGAGGGCATCTCTCTGCTCTTTGAAGTGGGCCATCAGCAGATCCAGAATATAGGGAAATGTTATATCGTTTTCGTGGGAGAGGACCGTCTTCAACTCATCGTTGCTGAGATTTGCCAAGATGATTCCATGTTTCTCAAGCTGCAAATACCTGTGAGCAGTTCAAAGTGTGCACACATATGTTCAGTGGCAGCTCTGGCTGCCGTCTTATGCACCTACAGCTGGTCTTGCCATCGTCCATGGTGTCAGCAAAGGATTTGGGGTATTGTCTTATCATGTTCCTGGTGATGATTTGTTTCCAGTTCACCTGAAAGGCTTCAGGCCAGTTTTTCTTGATATGTGGGCGTGGGAATGGTTGAGGAGAGAACATGGGGCTGCTTGAGCATGAAGAGCTGTCGACGGCTGAGGTTATTGAGGCCAGCTGCCGAGGTCAGGGGCACAGCACTACTTATATGATCTGAAAAAAGAAGAAGACAAAGTGTTACGCCCACCAATTGTTTCTTTTTCATTGTTGAGCAAAATAATATGTATATTACCGGCATCATCTGAATTAAATAAGGGAATTACCTTGTCATTTCTAGCAATCAAGGGGACTTTCCTCCACTGGACGGGCCTGATGAATTCCACCATGTCCTCACATACAAGTATGTGTGCTTACTTTAAAAATGTACGATCTGGATAATGCAATACATAATGGTGCTTTGGCTTTAATGGAAGACTTGGGGAAGGTTTCTTACCTACTGACAATATACTTAGTACTTTCAAGTAAGCTATCTGGCCCCACACTTCATTTTCAACTGGACTTTGAAGAGTATCGAAGATATCGAAAGTGATTCATGCGTTTATTTATTATTATTTATGCGTTTATTATCTGTAAGTGAACTCTTTCTGTTCAATGAGATGGCTGATATACAATAGCAGGTCATACAATACAATGCCTTCACAAAGATCATTGTCCAAGTAAGGCAGTAAACCAGGATAACAAACATGATAAAAAGCAAGTTTATTGAAAATGGAATCAGATTTAATACCAATAGAAGTCACAGATCTGCTGTTAGACAGCTAGTTTACCAGCTGTCAGTGGCGGCTGGTCTATAGAGGGCAATGGGGCATCCTCCACCATGAGCGACAGAAAAAAAAAGAAAATTGTATAATATATGTTTTTCCTGCACGTCTTCTCCACTTGTCTTAGCTAAGAAGCTAAGAAGCAGTTAGCCAATCACTAATAAAGTTAATGATGAGTTAATCATTTTAGCGCCCTAAAATACATTGAGATTTGGGCCTTTCGCCAGGGCGAGTCTCCGACGCGCCGTTTACCAGCAAAGCAAGAGTGACCAGCGGCGTGTCCTTCCAAGAAGACCCAACCCGAATTAGCAAAGAAAAAGTTTGACGCGCCGCGTGACGCTAACATCGCTAGCCAGCTGCGACGCACACAGGGCTGGGGTGAGGACACATAACCGGTACGTGGCTGAAAACAGGGACATTTCATCCAAAATAAGGATACGTTTTGTGGGGCTTTTGAGTTGGTCTTTTATTCAACACATTGAACGGGTGTTTCCCCAACAAACTAAGTTAATCTCAACAAGCAGTTTACTCGCACTTTACTGTCGGGATTTCCTATCTCTCCCAGTTGGCTGATGAGAAGAATTTGATGCGTCACTCAATTAAAGTCAAAAAAGTCTTTTTTTTTTATTTAGAAGAGAAAAAGAGTACATGAGCAAGTACACCTGGAGACCTGAAACACGCATCAAAAGAGATCGCTCCCAGAGTCCTTCTACTGCCAGACTCTGACCTCTTTTATAACCTCTCCTGCCAAACCGGTCCGTACCCTCCGTGCCATTCTGGTGCAGGTGCTTTGTGTCAGATAGTGGCTTATCTTCACTCTTCCTGTACTTTTCCATTCCTCAGTTGCCTTTGTCTGCCTTTTATGGTCCCATCGTTATTTCCTGGTCACAACATCTATTCTACAAGAAAAAGAATATAAAATACACACAAACAGAATACTCACAATTCCCCACTTTTGATCCCTTCCAGACATCCTCCCAGCTGCTGGATCGACCTCCTCATGAAGTCGATCCTGTGATGGCTAAGTGTATAAAAGCTAATACAAAGACAACCATTACGACCCCCAAGCGATTATGGCAATGTGCTTAACATTCTACATTTTTAGCTAAAGTTAATGCGGAGAATTGAGAAAGATAGAACAGAGGAGAGGATAGTTATACACTGTATTCTTGGTCTTCTTTCACTTTTCGTTGTAGACAGTGACACAGATCACCATGCACTGGGTGTCTGTCGGTCAGCTGCCCGTTGTGAACCCGTCAGAGGTCACTGCAACGATGGTGTCGGTTGATTGACACTTGTTGTGGGGTTACGCTCGCCTGAGCCTACTATTGGTAACCTTCTCTAAGTTAACGTTAATTGTATTCATTATTTAAATCTAGGCAAGGCAAGGCAAGTTTATTTGTATAGTACTTTTCATACACAAGGCAGACTCAAAGTGCTTCACATCATAACATGTCATACAATGAAGTGAAATAAAATGCAAGAATTAAAAGACAAAGACAAAAAAAAAACAAAAAAAAACAGCAAATAAAATTATAAATATAAAAAGAATAAAAAGTTTCAGTGCAGAGTGAGAGATTAAAATCTTCAGAGGTTAAAAGTGCAATGTAGGTCAAATTTAGCAGAAGGCGAAGGTGAACATAAGAGTTTTCAGGCTTGTTTTAAACGTGGTCAGAGTTGGGGCAAGTCTTAAATCTTCAGGAAGTTTATTCCAGCTGTTTGTTGCATAGTAACTAAATGATGCTTTCCCATGATTTGTATTTACTCTGGGAATCACTAACAGATTGGTGTCAGAAGATCTTAGTGGTCTTGAAGGCTTATGTAGTGGAAGCATATCAGTGATACACTTTGGCCCTAAACCATGTAGTGATTTATATGTGAGCAGTAGGATTTTGAAATTAATTCTCTGACATACAGGGAGCAAATGTAAGGATTTAAGAATTGGTGCAATGTGCTCACATGTTTTGGTCTTTGTTAGAACTCTAGCAGCAGCGTTCTGAACAAGCTGGAGCTGCCTGACAGGTTTTTTTTGGAAGACCTGCAAGGAGATCATTACAATAGTCCAGCCTACTAGTTATAAAGGCATGTACAAGTGTTTCTAAGTGTTGAGCTGACATGAGCCCTCTAAGTCGTGCTACATTTTTGAGGTGATAGTAGGCCGATTTTGTTACTGATTTGATGTGACTCTCCAAGTGTAAATCTGTGTCTATAATAACCCCCAGATTTCTGGCTTTATTTGATGTTTTCAGGGACAGAGAGTGAAGGTGTTACTTTAAACCTTTCTTTTTTAGCACCAAATACAATGATCTCAGTTTTGTCTTCATTTAGTTGTAGGAAATTTTGACACATCCAGTCTTTGATTTGCTCAATGCACTGGCACAGAAGATCTATGGGGCGATAGTCGTTTGGTGATAGCGCTACATAGATTTGGGTGTCATCAGCGTAGCAATGGTGGTCAATTTTATAATTTTGCATGATTTGTCCTAGTGGGAGCATGTAGATGTTGAATAAAGTCGGCCCCAAGATGGAACCTTGGGGGACTCCACACATTACGTCTGTTGGTTCTGATACAAAGTCACCAATGGAAACTAAATAGTTCCTGTCTCGTAGATATGACCTGAACCAGCTTAAGACTGTGCCTAACAGCCCCACCCAGCTTTCCAACCTGTCCAAAAGTATTGAGTGGTCGACAGTATCAAATGCAGCACTGAGGTCTAATAGCATTAATATTGAAGTTATGCCAGAGTCTGTATTAAGACGGATGTCATTTACAACTTTAATAAGGGCCGTCTCGGTGCTATGAAGAGGCCGAAATCCTGACTGGAAGTTGTTGTGGCAGCCAGTTGAAGCCAGGAAGTGATTAAGTTGTTGTAGGACAACTTTTTCAATTATTTTACTTATGAAAGGTAGATTTGAAATTGGTCTGTAGTTGTTGATAATAGAGGCATCTAGGCTTCGCTTTTTTAGGAGAGGTTTAATAACTGCAGTTTTGAAGGCTTTTGGGAAATGGCCTGACTGAATAGAGTTATTAACTATTTGCAGTATGTCTGTTGCTAGGCAGTTTTATCCTAATCTGGTAAAACTAAATTGTTATAACTAAATTATCCTAACTAAACTAAATTTTATTGAAGTATTAACACAGGATTAGCAGATTAGCACATCAGATTAGCAGTACCCAGTAAATTACTGTGAGAAGAAACACTTGGCCGTTAGGACAATGGAAGCAAGAATGCCTATCTTTTGCAGCAGTATACTGTAATCGCACAATACAGTAGGTAACTGTTAGAATTTCCCTGTAAATTTACATCAAAGTCTTGTACAGTGTACGTGTAAAATTATGTAAAGAACCGAGAAATAAAAGGTCTCTGTTTGCACTTTAGGTGGATGCACATTGACGGTGAGCTATCACTGCATATGAGGACATGGAGCCTGTTTAACAAGTTCCCCCTGGAGCAACGTAAGACATTGTTGCCCACATTAGTTGTTAGACACACAAACATAAATTAAAATAATCCAGGGATAAAAAAAAACAACCTTAGAGGTTGTACAAACTTGGACTTTCCTGCAGCTTGTTTTGGACAGTGCTGGTTTTATATCCACTTAGGAGGAATTACAGTTTGTGTTCGACATTCAGTCACATTTTACTGTACGCAAGCAGGCTTCTTTACTGGCTGTTCTTACCCACAATCCTTTGCACAGCAGATATATGAGCCACAGGGTTCAAGGTGCCATGTATAGTGCCTGTAACAATGTGTCCTTTCTGAGAAGCTGCAGTTTGTCATAAAGGTAAATGATTCAACAGGCAGCTTGAGACGGATACGTGGGGAAGTTGTTTTGTCCCAACAGGTTCAACGTGATCCTCAAAGTGGAGTGAAGAATAAAAACACTCTCAGGTCACACTGAAGGTTTTTATTCAATGTAAACTCTTCACAACATAAAGGTTTCTGCTTCATCACGTGTTTCCTACTAGTCTACATGTAGAAGAAGACCAGGGGACAAAGAGGGACGTAAATGGTTCCTCTAGACTACCTGGACCAACAGCATCCAGTCTGTTGTCATAGCAACACTTTACATAGCAACTCTTGTTGAAGAGCATTGGTTGAAATGCACTTATTGTAAGTTACTTCGGACAAAAGCATCAGCTTTGTAATCTTTACATTGTTTGAGCCGTGAGGCGGATTCTGGTCACGATGACCTTTGACCCAGTGAACACGCCTCAGACTGAAACTCAGTCGACCAGTCAGACTTTGGACTTTGATGGTGACATGAGGCCTCACCCTCTCTGATAAAAGACAAGAAGCTCCAACAAGCTGCGTCACTTCACTGCGTCTGCGTGAAGCTGCAGTGAAGCACGGAGCTCCTTCTCTACACGGACCTGCTGGGGACAGACGAGAGCTGCTCTCTGAGGAAGTTCATGTCTACAAGCTCAGTAAGTGCAGCTGGAAACAAGATGGCGCCTGTGTGAGCAGCAGAGAGAAGCTGCTGTTAGTCTGAATGATGAAGAAGAGGAGCTCAGTCTGATCTGACTGTTACTGATGAGGAGGGGAAGGTAGCAGACGGAGGGGCACTAGGACCCAGGACCCAGCAGTGACCAGAGAGCTCACCTGGGCCTTTGTTCCTGAACTGAAACACACCTGAGACATTTACTCACTTTTCACTTTTCAAAATACTGCCTCAAGTACCGCATTGCTTTTATAATACGGTTACCAGTGAAATAATGAATAGCTTCCTTTCAGTACAATTCAGTATTAGACACCAACGTTGTGTATCTCATTTCAGTAGTCTAGAGACAAATAGTCCCGTACGTGCATGTAAACAGCATCGGGTCTCTTTGCAAGATCTCACACCATCTTCCTGTTCAATTGAGTACTGTAAATTGTACATCCTGGTTAAGAGGAATGCCAAAGAGGAAGCGATGGGACATTACAAAGACAAATATTATGGTGTGTAGTATGTTTCAGCTTGGTTTAAAATATATATATATATATATTTATATATATGTATATGTATGTATGTATTTGAGGTCTTATATTTTTCATTTTTCAGTATTTTCCGATTCAAATCTTGTTTTTTCACTTTTGTGATATGGCTTAGGGGCGTAGGACACCATATTTACTTGTATCACCTTCAAACTGCTTTCATATTTCTCAATGAAACACAACCGTTCAAACAAAGATGTGCCGTCAAAGACAATAATGCACATACTTTATATATATATAATCTTATGGTGGAAGTAGTGCAGATAAGTGTGTCACTCCCAAAAATATAAACACATTGATGTGTATCTGTGGTTTAGTTCGGGATTAGTTGAAGGATTTGATATGTTAAACATAGAGTAGTTATTGCAGGGTGTAATTTGAACATGTGGACCCTGTAGAGGAACAGGAGAGAGTTGCATTCCCTACTATTTTGTGAAATAGTAGGGAACACTCAGTTTACACTCAGTTTACTGATTCCCTACTTTGTGAAACAAAGTGAAAGAAAGACTTCAAACTTGAAAAAATTAGATTTGAATCTGAAAATATGAAATGAAATGAAATAAACCCAAAAAACAAAAAATAAGTGAAGAATGATAATAAACATTTTATTCAAATCTGTTCAAGACCTGAATCAATATATGTTCGACACCAAAACTCTTTTCACTCACTTATATTTATTTATGTTCAAGACCAAAACGTAATCTTTCAGGTTCAATTGTTTTTCAAAAGATCCAAACTTTCAGATTTGGCTCCATGTGCTTCCTGCTTCAGGATGATTTGGTCCTGAATTGATTCTGTTTGATGAATGTTAATGACTCAGCATTGCTGTTGTTGCAGGTGAAGCTTCAAACTTCCCCAATATTCACAGATTCATCCAACTTGAGTCCACCAAGAGGACGCTGACTTCATCACAGGTGCTTAGAAAGAGGGAGAAGAATTCTGTTTGATGGTGAATCAAAAGCAATGAAGCGATAAAACTCCATCTTCAGTTGTTTCAATGCAGAACAGTGATTCTTTAAGGTTGATGTTTATTTGGGTGTCTTTAAAGGACAGATGGCAAAAATCAAGAAGAAAATCCACGACATTTTGAAGGATCTCAAGGACGAGGATTTTAAAGATTTCAAGTGGAACCTGGAGGACTATTCAAGCCCAGAAGGCTCCAATCCAATCCCACCATCTGACCTGGAGAACGCAGACAGGAGGGAAACGGTGAACATGATGGTTCGGTACTACGACACAGACTCGGTTCAGGTGGCCATGAAGGTTTTAGAAGAGATGCAAATGAACCATCTAGCTCATAAATTATCCAAAATGAGCTCTACAGGTAAGTTGTTAAAAATAGGAACAAAGACATCAGATGTGTATAGTGAAGATACAACAGAAGTAAAGATGAGGAATGTGCTTCATAGATCCTCCTCATCCCAGGAGGGAGGGGCTCTACTGAAGCTCCTCCCCCTCTGATGGATGTGCTTCATTTGTGTGGCGTTATATTTGTGCCTCAATCCTGAGTGCGTAATTGTAAGTTTTGAGCACAGAGAATTATATTTTGCAAGCATATTACATTACATTTTGAACAGAAATTAACAAAAAATCATTTCGTTTGAGCAAAGAAAAACTCATTCCGTGCGCGCAGGTTACTCCGGTGTCTCACAGACTGGTTTTGTGCGCGCAGGCAGCCGTCGCTGCGTCTCTGCACCTCTTCACTCTGCGCTCGCTCGACTTGCAGCAGCGTTATGTTTGTGCCACAAAACCGACCAATCGTAGAATTAAAGAAGGTCAATTGTGATTGGCTGTTGGTCTCCAATGAAATTGCTAGTAGAACTTCTACAGCATCGTGGAGGCTTACAGCGAGGTCAAGGTGAAGAGACCTTTTGTACCACTGTCTAATTACTGCTCACTTAGTTATCTCCATGCTCGTAGTTCTCGATTGTCAAGATGGTTCAGTATTCTGAGTAGCTTCAGATGCTTCATCCAAGAGGAATATTACACCATTAAAGTAAAGCAACATCTGGTTCATTTCATCTCTTTCTTTTGTTTATTCAGGGAAAACCGTCGGTCAACGGGAACCTGAATCCATCCGACTGAAGACTCCCAGGTAGGAAGACCATCCGTCTGTAGAGGAGGGAGAGCTGCTTAATGAGACCCTGACACACCAAGCTGACCTCCAACCACCAGAGACTCACATGAGAGCATCAATCCAGGCAGAAGTAGTGAGGAAGAGTAGCCAGGATGAGCCTACACAGGGAGGAAGGTGTTCACAGAGGACGGTGGTGCGTCCTGACACGCTGATGACATCATAGTAGGTTTGATAGGAGTCAATAGCGTCACGCTTATCAAACACCTGGATGTGTAGATGCTGCTCATCTGCCTCCAGTGTGTGTTGTCCTTTAGAAACCAGTCTTCACTGTTGCTAGGAGACGCATGTGAACGGCAGTGGCGCTCAAAGAGAGAGAATAGTGGACTTCCATCCATCAGGTGACCCAGAGACTCCTGATGAACCTTCATGTTGATGTGGAAGCAGCTGGTTGGTGTCATGTGACACAGATCACATGTCACATGTTGTGTTTACAGCTGAAGATGATGCTCAGTGTAATACTGCTAATAACACATGATGAATGATGAACACGATGAGCTGTGAAGAAGAGCTGGTCCATGTGGACATGAAGGACAAAGCTGTGTGTGTGAGAGTGATGTAATGTCCATGTCTCCATGCTGCTCTGACCCCCCCTCCTCCTTTCAGGGTGGAGCCTGCTGGAGTCCAATCGATGAGACTAGATCTGATGAAGTGTGAGTGATTCATCACACTGTGACGTCACTCATTCACCTCTGTGTCATCATCAGCGTGTCAGTAGATGAACACATGATTAATAACTGCAGCTGTATTGTGTCTTGTTCTCTCATCAGTTTCCTGTGAACTCACAATCGACACAAACACAGTAAACAGAAACCTCAAACTGTCTGACAACAACAGGAAGGTGACACGTGAGGAGGAAGAGGAGTCGGAGTCGGAGTCGGAGTCGGAGTCGGAGTCGGAGTCGGAGTCAGAGTCGGAGTCGGAGGAGAAGGAGGAGGAGGAGAAGGAGGAGGAGGAGGAGGAGGAACAGGAGGAGGAGCAGGAGGATCAGCCGTATCCTGATCATCCAGACAGATTTGACTACTACGATCAGCTGCTGTGTAAAACTGGTCTGACTGGTCGCCATTACTGGGAGGTCGAGTGGAGCGGAGACGTTGAAGTATCAGTGAGTTACAGTGGAATCAGGAGGAAAGGAGACAGTGATGACTGTCGTTTTGGATACAATGATCAGTCCTGGAGTCTGAAATGCTTTGATGGAGGTTACTCTGTCCGTCACAATAATACAAAAACACGCATCCCCTCCTCCTCCTCCTTTGGTAGAGTAGCAGTGTATGTGGACCGTCGTGCTGGCTCTGTGTCCTTCTACGAAGTCTCCTCTGACACACTGATCCACCTCCACACCTTCAGCACCACATTCACTAAACCTCTTTATCCTGGGTTTGGGTTCTGGCCTGATTCCTCAGTGTATCTGCGTGCTCTGTAGGAGGGAGAGTCTCCTCCTGGTGGAGAAGCTTCCTCTCTGCTCAGCACATAGAGGTTCATGTGGGTGGAGATGCAGGTGGAGCAGGTGAGGGGTACCTGAGCTGGTCTGGACTCTTGTGCTGTTGCAGATGAAGTGTGAACGAGCTCAGCGAGGTGTGTTTTAATGTTGCTGTGCTCGTTGCCTCTGTGGAGGAATCAGTAGATCATCATTTAGATGTTGGGTCCTAATTAGGGTTTAATCTTTATCTTTATGTGTTGCAACGTTCAAGAAGACATTTAATCAAAAGGTCATCACCAATATATGAGATATTCTTATGGGGGGTTCTGTATGATAAATTATAAATTGTCCTGATTTGTGTGAGTGCTTCATTAGCATTCATGCTAATAAAATGATGATGGTGATTGTTTTTCAAGGGTTGTTTGTAATGACTCAGATAAGTAAAATATGAATGTGTAATTTGTTTTGAACCAATTTTAACTTGCCTTAAAATCTTTTAAAATGTTAAATCAGGTACTTGTGTTTTTATTAACGTTATATAATAGTACAACGTTTAGTTCCATGTATTACTTTGGGTTCACAGGAATATAATTGTTTGTTTCTAATGTGAATAAATGGCTTTTATTGGGAACAGCATGAGGTGCAGTGACTGGTTCTGGCCAGCAGGGGGACGTCACCGATGGGATTAAACCAGTAAACATGATTCCTATTC